>JAMCCL010000484.1:0-29343 GCA_024516035.1 Bactericera cockerelli
AGATTTGAGACGTGATTTTTATAATAGTGCTGACAGCATTGATTTCGTACATCTCTACAGTATGTTTCAGAAAAGGTGGCCACCCCCTCGTAACTTTTGAACGCGACGGAATTTTTTAATTCTGTAAAGTCCTAAGTTTAGGAAGTGCCCTATGGCCCATCCTGTGGTCATATTTATTTTTGGCCCCGGTCGGCCCTTCCGGCTTTTAGGCCATATTTTTTCATTTTTCTCGAGAATTTTAAATGGAATGCTATATTTTTTATTCCTGTTAATTAAAGTCCAAGTTAGGCTGAGTATAATGAGCTTTTAAAATTTTCAAAAACCTTATCAGGGGCGGAGCTAGTAGGGTGCAAGGTTCAAAACTGTTACACGCTGTATTTCAGCGTTAGTTAGATTTTTTAGTACTTTTTTTTATTTTCATAGGTTCAAAATATTGTTTTACCTACACCATATGAAATCAAAAAAATATTCTTGATTACTTCTAATCCGGGTCATAGTAAGGTTTTTGTAAAAGTACTTTTTTTCTCACGTCAATTTTTCCGTAAATTAATGGTGTTCTCGAAATTGGCATTTTTAGAGGTGAAAGTCTGCAGTGTTATATGTTTTTTATGCTTGAAATCGAAAGAAACTTAACGGAGAAGCGATTAAGATCATAAAAAAAAGCCATTTAACCTGCTAGTTTTTTCACGACAGTGTCCAGTAAAATGGGTGAATTTCGTATTCCATTTAAAATTCTCGAGAAAAATGAAAAAATATGGCCTAAAAGCCGGAAGGGCCGACCGGGGCCAAAAATAAATATGACCACAGGATGGGCCATATTGCACTTCCTGTACTCAGGACTTTACAGAATTGAACAATTCCGTCGCGTTCAAAAGTTACGAGGGGGTGGCCACTTTTTCTGAAACATACTGTATACATATGTTTCTGAAGAGGTGCCACCCCTTGTAACTTTTGAAAGTGATGGAATTTTTCAATTCTGTAAAGTTCTAAGGATAGGAAGTGCCCTCTGGCCCATCCTGTGGTCATACTTATGTGGGGCCCCGGCCGGTTTGTTAAATGTTGTGAAATTTTTTGCAGGGTACATAATAATAATAACACTCTTTAGTGGAAGTTAACCACCAGGCGAGGTTATTGCTCAAAGCATTTTCTACCACCTAACCCTCAGAGTCTTATTATTGTGTGGTCACTAACTCAAATTAATGAGGAAAAATTCGTGCACTGGGTGGGATTCGAACCAACAGACCCCTACGCTAGCTGGATTACCAGACTTACGTGTTAACCACTTGCATGTAAATAGCCTTTTTTATTACTCTAAATGGTTCTCCAGTTAGTTTAACTTCGTTTTAAAGTATGAAAAAGATAGGTTACTACAGACTTTCACCCCGAAAAAGGCCATTTTCTAAAAGACCATTATTTTACTTAAAAAATGATGTGAACGAAGAAATACTCTTGAGAAAATTTATCTACAGCCCTAGTGAAATACCAACAAGAATATTTTTTTGATTTTATACATTTAATTTATATATTCCTTTAAAATTTGCGAAACAAATGAAAAAATTTGGCCTAAAGGCCGGCCGGGGTCTCAAAAAATGATGACTACAGGATGGGCCATAGGACACTTCCTATCCTTAGAACTTTACAGATTTGAAAAATTCTATCGCGTTCAAAAGTTACGAGTTACCTTTTCAGAATCATACTGAATAGAGATGGACGAAATCAATGCTGTCAGCACTATTATAAAAATCACGTCTTCTAGAGTTTCTAGACTACTCTACAAGAGAATGCAGGATGCTGAATTTGCCGAGTCAGATTTGAATGTTCAGAAATCAGAGCTTGGTTGGTCGTTTTTTTTCAAGATAAAATATTGCGTCATAAAATACCATGTCTTGCTGACAGCTGTAGATTTCAGGTCAAGTAATCACTGAGCCCCAGAGTAAAGGCGGCACTCTGTGAATCCAGAGATTCCAGAGGTCGTGGGTTCGAAACCCAGCCGGGACATGTTTCATAAGCATGAACCTAAAGACCCTTCTTCGTACACTGACTTCACCAAGCCTGACTTCTGTCCGGAATGGCCAGCATCACAAAGGTTCAAACCTGATGGTCACCCTATCACCCCACCAACTTCTCACCTCCGAGGACGTGGCTTAACTTCGGGTGACCAACTCATCCCCTTAATTCCTGGGTTATAATCTAATAACAACACTCAGGAAAGTAACCACAAGGCGAGGTGCTCAAAGCATTTTCTACCACCTAACGCTCAGAGTCTTACTATTATGTGGTCACAAACTCAAATTGTATTAAGAATACAAAATTTTGTCGGCACGGGGGATCGAACCCGGGACTTTCAACATGGCAAGCGAGTGCTTATAATATATAACCACGGATCGATTAACCGTAGTATGCCATAAGGGTTGGGTGGAAGAGATTGCCACAGGCAATAACCCCGCCCTTTACGTAGGACAATAACTTCTTTCTCTTCTTTTTTTTTGTTCGTGTATCTTTGTTTAATCTTATTGTTTTTCTTTATAATTTCATTCTATTTTACTATATGTATATAATTTTGTTCTACCTAATAAAGCTTACTATAATAATAATAAATTAATGAGGAAAAATTCATGCACTAGGTGTGATTCGAACCAACGGATCCCTACGCTACCTGGATTACCAGACTAGCGCGTTAACCACTTGACTACCGGGTTACTAGACTATCGCCCAAAACACCTTGACTACGTTAAGATAAGGATACATTAGCCAGATTAGCTTTAGCGTTGGTGGCTTGTTAATTGTTGAATACACTTCTTCTTTATCTTATCCCACTCAAGCAGGGTCGACTTTGTTCAACCTCATGGTTGAGGTTGGTTGGTTTTGGCATATTTTTTACGGCTAATAGATGCCCTTCCTAACACCAACGATTCTATTTGATTAAACGTCCTGGATTAGGACGGGGGTTTTACCCTCCATTCGCTGGGAATCGTACCAGCTACCCAAATTAACCTCACCCAGCCTGGATAGGGCCGGAAATGCCAGTCTCACATGTACGGAGGGAACAGAATTTTCTGTTTGAAAAGTCTGCTCCGACCGGGTATCGAACTCAGGATCTCTGGACTACGGGCAGTATAGTCATAACCATTACGCCACGGAGGCTGGCAATTGTTGAATACACTACTGCGCGTCAAATCATTGAAGTTAAGGAACGTCTAGCGTAGTTCGGACTTGGGTGGGTGACCATTCAATTTCGAAAAGTTCGAAAACTCGTGATGCTGACTTTTTCCGGCCCTACTCAGGCTGGGTGAGGTTAATAATTAGGGGTAACTGATAAGCGAGTTTTGTAGCGTCCAGGTTGCGAGTCTACTGCCTTCAAAATTTTATTTAATTTACATTATTTAAGATTATTCAGAGATGTAGGCATTACCAGAGTAAAAAGAAATTAATGTAATAGAATAATTCGAAATGTAAAGGAGGCTCTTAGTAATGCTGCGCTACCCACAAAAATTGTGAAGAGGCCTTGTGCTTCACCACAAAGAAAATCATACATTATTTAAGATTATTCATTGTACCTTTTGTATGTTAAGTTAAAAAAATAATAAAATCATAATACACAATTTATTAAAAACAATATACATATAATTAAGCAATCCAGTCCGCGTCGATAGTGCGTTAAATAGACCAGTTCTCGTTCTCTCACAGAAGTTAAGCAACGTCCAGCTTGGTTAGAATATAGACGAGTGACCATTCAAATTTGAACCCTCGTGTTGCTGGCTATTAACGGCCCCACTCAGGCTGGGCGAAGTTAATTGTTTATTCTATGAAAATGTAATTCTCAATTTTTTTTGTATTATCTCTTACCAATCCAAAGGAACGGTCCTTGCGGCCCTATGGCTGTAGTGTAGAGGGTAGACCAGGGCTGCCCAACCAGTCGATCGCGGAGTGATTTTGGGTCGATCACGTCCAGAGAGGTGAGATGACGTTCTAAAAGTCTACATCTCTAAAGTACAAAATGATTGTGAATGAGGTTTTCTAGTAGCATCTCACACAAGTGAAAATCCGAGATCTCCTTCCTGAACTCATGAGAATTAAAAGGAGGTTTCATGACTTCTTGAAACTTGAAAATTTGTTTGAATTCTTTCAATAACCTATTCAAGCGGGTCCATTTCGCCAGCACCACCACCTTTAAAATGTAATGTTTTTTTTACATAGCTAATTTGTGCTTATTTTGTGCTAATTTGTGCTTCAAACCCCAAATTTTGTGCTTCAACGATAAGGGCGCTACGCCCATTTCAATTTGGTGGTGCTGGGGAAACGGTAGAACCACCACTTTCGAAACGTAATGTTTTTTTTACATGGCTAATTTGTGCTTATTTTGTGCTAATTTGTGCTTCAAACCCCGAATTTTGTGCTTCAACGATAAGGGCGCTACGCCCATTTCAATTTGGTGGTGCTGGGGAAACGGTAGAACCACCACTTTCGAAACGTAATGTTTTTTTTACATGGCTAATTTGTGCTTATTTTGTGCTAATTTGTGCTTCAAACCCCGAATTTTGTGCTTCAACGATAAGGGCGCTATTGCGATTTTTCGGAGACCCCCCTCCCCCACACCCATTTCCCCAGCACCACCACTTTTGATTCGTAATACTTTTTTGATGTCAAATTAATCCTTGAATTTTGTGCTAATTTGTGCTTCAAACCCCGAATTTTGTGCTTCAACGATAAGGGCGCTACGCCCATTCCACTTCGGGGGCCCCTGGGGAACCACCAGAACCACCACTTTCGAAACGTAATGTTTTTTTTACATGGCTAATTTGTGCTTATTTTGTGCTAATTTGTGCTTCAAACCCCGAATTTTGTGCTTCAACGATAAGGGCGCTACGCCCATTTCAATGTGGTGGTGCTGGGGAAACGGTAGAACCACCACTTTCGAAACGTAATGTTTTTTTTTACATGGCTAATTTGTGCTTATTTTGTGCTAATTTGTGCTTCAAACCCCGAATTTTGTGCTTCAACGATAAGGGCGCTATTGCGATTTTTCGGAGACCCCCCTCCCCCACACCCATTTCCCCAGCACCACCACTTTTGATTCGTAATACTTTTTTGATGTCAAATTAATCCTTGAATTTTGTGCTAATTTATGCTTCAAACCCCGAATTTTGTGCTTAAACGATAAGGGCGCTACGCCCACATAAAGTTCTCAACAATTGTCTACAAATTCTCTCCCTAATCTTGTGAACTGCACAGTGTAGCCAGATGTTCAAACATCTCTGAGCATGCAGGGTACCATTCAATTTGCGCGTGGGATTTTTTCATTCCGTATGTATTCAAATTATTGAACAAAGCATATATACTAACTATTAGCAATACGATTAGTATCTAAGTAACTACTAAACATAGTAAAATTAAATAGATATGTATCTAAATAGATATGTATATGTATCTAAATGGATATATATTATGTATAATAATTATATAAAGATCATAACGTTAAATTATGTTCATCAGAGATACTTGAATGCTTTATTATACTTACTTAATATGAATTGATGTTTCATCTATTCTTTATTTTTCGAGGGATTAAGTTTTTGGAACAACAACAAAAATAAATTGCCTACCATACCCTAATCAGGCTGGGCACGAACCAATTGTAAAATTAATTAAAGATCCCACTAAAAAAAAGTCATTGCAACAAATTTCAGTGAGCTATACGGGGATAAAGGGGATACGGATTAAATTCAGAGAAACCCAGGCCTGGGTGATACTGTATGGAAGTGGAAGCTCTGTATAAGATAATATACTATGTATATACAATATACCTATTCATTAGTAAATAATATACAATATACTCTAAGAAAAAAAATGCTAACGAAAAACTTTAGGTAAGGGGTAGGTCGATACTAAGACATATTCCGTGGTTTAACGATTGTGACTATAGCCCGAGGTCTAGAAATCCTTAGTTCAATCTCGGGTTGTGCTAAAAGATTCTACCAATTTTTTTCCTCCCAACACGTGAGACCGCTATTTCGGGCCAACCTAGGCTGATAGAGATTAATTGATATTTATTTCGCAATCTTATTGCCTTTTTCACATATTTAAAACAATATTCTGCACTCCTTTTTGTACATACATCATTCTCGTCCAACATACATCCTGAGATCATTGAAATTGATTTCTTAGTGGTTGTGTGGATATCTTTGTGAAAAACTTGAATGACACTAAAATATATCAAAAAGATTGACATTAATGAAGTTTAAAATTAAAAATATTTGAAGAATTTTGAGAGAGAAAATTGAAAACTGCAGCCGTACAGGCGCCTGGCTAAAAGTATCAAACACCTCGGCCGAGGTGTGAAGAACGCCTATACAAAGAAAGAGACAGCCCGGCAGAGTGTAAGGTTACGGAAAACATAGTTCCCATGCATTTCATGTACTTTCAGCCAGCGAAAAGTGCAACATGAATTTCAAAAATTGCGATTATTATTGCAGAAATGGACTCTACTTTGAAAAATAAGTTGATTTGACTCTTTGTTTGACTTCCTAGGCCACCGGGAACCCTATTTTCGAGACCCCCCAACAATCGTGAAAGACATGAAAAGATTCATAATTTTTTTTTTTTTTTTTTTTTCTGTTTTTTTTCATACGGATCCTTTGAGACCCGACTTCGTGTCTTTAACTTGGCACTGAAGATTAAGTGAGTTGTCTAAAGTGATCAAGATATAATGGAGATGAGCCCGGACCAAAAAAAAATTCTAAATTATAAGCGGGCGGCCCATTTGGGCGGCCTCCGGTTTTGGGAGCCCAAATCGGGAATTGAAGGATGATACTAATCTTAAGTGGTATCAAATGAAAGATCTTGATGTGCAGATACCAAATTTATTGATTTTATTCCTTCATCCGGTCCACTGGGTGGCACCTGGTGGCCTTTTCATTTTCTTTGGCGGGTAGGTACCTTCGAATCCTTAGCTTAGTGGTCAGATCTTGGCCAGTATGTATTTCTCGAGATGACCTCGCTCTCTCACTGCAAAATTTTAATGTTCCAAGTATTAATTTAGTTCATTTTCCGTCCGTTTCTTTTTTTTTTTTTTTTTTTTTTTTATTAGTACTTTCTTTATTAATTCAAAATACAATTTGATATAACAATATAATATACACATAAATATATACAAATGAAATGGAATGAAAAATATGAAAGTTATTATAGCCCTTTCAGCATAATGCTGGTGTTGGGCTATACAAACATGATGACAACAAAAAAGATAACTTTGTCTATTGGTAGCATGCTCGACCTGACACCCAGTCAGCATAGGTTCGAATCCAAGCGGGGACGAAATTTTTTAGCTCTATATTTTCAATTTGGGTTTAACGTTGTTTTGTTTTTCCGATCTTTATATTTGATCTTCATGACGACCCCATTACCCTTGCGAGGAAAATTTTAGTAGTAGCAGAATTGGGCAATGACCTGGGGCGGCATTACGAGATTGATTTTGGACAATCATGATTGGATGGAGATAAAATATGATGAATTAGCTCTCATAATGTCGATGCTACTCACTAAAAGTTGTGACAAAGTAGTGACTTTGGCCAAGTGGGTAGCCGGTAGCATACTAGGCTTGCACGCATGATGACTTGGGTTCGATCCCCTTCAGGGAAGTTTTTTTTCTCTGTCCATTATGTCCGGGGTACACTCATACCTCGTGAGGTATTGATAAGGGACGTCACCACCGAGTTCTCTCCCGCTCATGGTTTTATCAACACCAAATTGTCTCCCGTCGCGTCGCTTGCATTTTTACCTGATTTTATACCTACATAGTTTAGGCCTAGCATAAAAATTATAATCGAAACACCTAGGAATCATTGATATAGACCTGAGGCATGGCCTTCTATGTATTTTCCTAACCCTATGATAAACCCAATGCATGGTCTATATAATTACCTAACCCTACTATAAACCCGAGGCATTGCCTTCTATGTATTATCCCTAACCCTACTATATTCCTGAGGAATGGCCTTCAATGTATTTTACCTAACTCTACTAAACACTGAAGGCATCGCCTTTCATTAGTTAGAGATTTAAAAGATTTCCTTATAAAAGGCCGATTCTTATATAAAAATGATAATTTTATAGTTTTCATTTTCTTAAATACCTAATGTAAAATAGCATGGTCTAATTTCCGGGAGGGATACTCGTGGTGACCCCTGCAACAAGCCGGAGAGAATTCGGGTAAGAAAAGGTCAACGGGAGAGAACTCATTACCTCACCTTGATAAGGTGATTACAAAGTAATTTCTTTGGCATTTGTAAATCCAGGTGTTTTAGTGTCCCTCATAGGAGGCTCCGACGTCTATTTAGCATTGAAAGATAAACCTAATCATGTTGAGTATAGAATCAAAAGGTCTTGCATTGCAAATTTATATAATATTTACTCACTTTGGGGACTCAGGGGGCCAAATCTGTGATCCAAATACATATTGACCTTAGAAAAATTAAATACGTACTGCTAAAACTATATCTTAAAAAAAAAGACAACTTGGTACATTCACATTTTCCCAGCTTATTTACTTTTGTTATTCATAAAGTTTCAGTAGTGTATGAACCTATATTTTCGTACAAAAAGAACTGATATCCCCCCAAAAACACCACTTCGTGGTTAAAGAAAGAAGAACGCCTCACTCAAAAGAATGATTATAATTAGCTAAAAATAAATGATATCAAATTGAGAACACCTTACCACCTCTCTTCCTATATCTCTGCCTCCTCTCTGAATTTATTCCTCTTATGTTTATCTTTCTTTATCCTTTCTAGGGGTCATCCCAAACTTGATTTCTCTTTAAATTTACTTGTTGCACGGCAATAAAAAATGGCGGTCGCGGTGTAATTTTCTCGATTGAAATCAAATAAGTTCAGAAAAATCATACTCCGACCGCTATTTTTTATTGCCGTGCAACAAGTAAATTTAAAGAGAAATCAAGTTTGGGATGACCCCTAGAAAGGATAAAGAAAGATAAACATAAGAGGAATAAATTCAGAGAGGAGTGCAGAGATATAGGAAGAGAGGTGGTAAGGTGTTCTCAATTTGATATCATTTATTTTTAGCTAATTATAATCATTCTTTTGAGTGAGGCGTTCTTCTTTCTTTAACCACGAAGTGGTGTTTTTGGGGGTAGTAGATTAATATGAGTAGTTGGTACGATTTCCAGCGAATGGAGTGTAAAACCCCCGTCCTGACTACTTATTATACATCAGATCAATTATATTATACAAAAACCAAATATAGAATCAACTTGTCAAAATATTCTCATTCATTCGGTTGGAGAAGTAATTGGGTAGTTTCCACTTAATGCCTACGAGAATCAGGTCAGAAAATAATAGATAGGTACAATGATACATTGTACTTGTAAAATATGTAGGTAGCTATTGTGTTAGCAAACATACCCTTCTTGGGCTAATTGTCCGAACCAGCTAGACAGGTACCTACTCATGAATTCTGTTGTGTGAGACTTTTTTTTGTTATACAGGGTGATATACCTACGTAATTATAAATTTAATTGGCATTCAATAAAAAAATCTGGTCTTTTTTTATTGATGGTATTACACTTATGGAGTGTACCTATCGGTATATTAGTGTGCATCTATATAGGTACAATAAATTGCGCTTTGCCAGCCTCCGTGGCGTAACGGTTATAACTACTGCCCATAGTCCAGAGGTCTCGAGTTCGACTCCCGGTTGGGGCAGACTTTTCGAATTCTGTCCCCTCCAAAGTCGTGAGGCTGGCATTTCCGGCCCTACCCAGGCTTGGTGAGGTTAATGTGGGTAGCTGGTACGATTCCCAGCGAATGGAGGGTAAAACCCCCGTCCTGACTATCTATCTCAAATCAGGACATTAAAACCGAATAGAATCAACTCGTCACAATAGATCTAATTATATAGGTCGCATCAGTGTTAATTGTAAGGGTTTTAATGAAAACCCTGCAACCAGGTTAGTTAATAATAATAATAATTGCGCTTTCAAAGTGTATATTTTTCAAAGGAACAATATATGAGTTATTCAGTTCTGAATTTTTTTATTGTGTTTCAGTAAAATAATTTCTTATCTAAAAATTAATTTCATTGGGCTTATATCGTAGGTGGTATATCAAGAGCACAAATGAAACCTTGATAAGAATTGTAAATATTAAAATAAAATTTCAATTTTGTTGTTTGTGTTACCGTGAATACCGTTAGTTAAGTCAGAGTTTTGAAGCTTATACCTACATAGTGATTAAATGGATAGAGCCAACAACTTTTTTAAAATTATAATTGATGAATGTCGCCTAATCGTATTACTCATAATGACTAAAACTTGTAATTTTCGTTGTTCATACAAACAGTAACCCTAATTTAAATATGTATGTGCTTGTCCGAATCCCAAAAGTGAGGATAAGTTTTCGGGTCCCGGCTGGGTTTCGAACTCGAAGCCTCTGGTTTACGAGACCGACGCTACTCCTTGACCACTGAGCAGCCGCGAGACTTGTTGAAAAGTCTATAATTTACGTGTCCTATATCATTTACATCACCCTGTAGTTTACGGTCGAATTGCTTTTACCTCAAGGGTTGCAAAGTTTAAAACTGACCTGTCTTCACACGCATTTCAACAAAAATATTGTTGGTTCAATATTCGGTATTGGTCCTAATTGATTCCCAGAAAAAAGGTCAACAATGAAAAAAATGTTTATGTAAAGTAATTCATGACTTTGGTTATACAGGGTGTAGCAGTCAGATTAACCATCAGATACCCCCTATTTAGATAATTCAAAATAATTGTTTTAAGAGACTACCCCTAGTCAATTAATCAATGTTATCATGCAATTTTATTATATTATTAATAATAAGAGACCGACAAATACGAATAATTATTATCTAATATAATTATTAGATAATAATTATGTAAATAATATAGGTAATTATTAATAATTATGTAAATGAATGCGCCACAGACTCTAATTGTGACTAACATTTTCAATTTAATTATGCAAATACCTATGTATATCTGGTTTAGTGGTCTATCCACTAAACGTATATTTTTGCTCAGGAAAAATTTCTCGAAAATTAGTATTCTTAATTGGACCAGATAGAATTCCGCTTGATGCAGACTTTCAGAAAGATTGAATAAACTGTTGTGCCACCACATGGGTATAGTGCCAACACACGACACTGGTCACTCAACAGTAACAGTTAGCTAAAAATCTCAAAATCATTAGATTTGATCTAGAAAATGTATTTAGACTGATTTTTTTGTTGCTTACTGGGTTCTTAAAACAGTTAGGGTAGAGTAATCTAAACATGAGATATATAGTATCATACATAATGATTCCTATACTGTCATTCTTAAATTTACGTGTTCACGTACCCTTTTTCTGTGTTTCTATATATTATATTGCGAAATCACAGTGTCCCCGTATTCATAATACAATCACCCTGTATTTACTCAGGGACGCATTGCAGTCATCTCAAGGATTAGATACCTGGTACTTAGGTACTTACTCTGTGTAGTCCAAAGATTTTTTCCGCCCCGAATTTAACCTGTAGATAGCAATGGCTATTTTTAGAAATACCTGTAAGTGTAAAGGTTGACGAAGAGCTGAAAAGTCAACAAAAACGTCCACTTTGGTTCATTCCTCTTTAAAACTCAGACCCTCATTCACCACCACAGCTTTTGACGAAGAAGTAGGCGCATAGCTCGGGGAGTGTTTCTGGGAGAACTCCAAAAATAGATATTAATTTTTTGGTATTAATAGGTATTAATTTTTTGTTGTTGTTCAAAAACCATAAAAAAAAAATCCTACCAAAAAGTACTATCATTCTGAAAATTCTTATACACCAACCCAGGCTGGGTAAGGTTAGCGTCACAAGGGTTGAACTTCGCTTAAAGTTTGCTTTATTTATGTTATGGTTATGACAAACGGAAAATGGTGTATTCAACGTGCCATGGACGTTGTATAACTAAAATAGACATATTATGTAAAAAAAATTCTGCCATTCAGAAAAATCCTTCTAGTATGACACAGGCTGGGTGAGGTTTACGTGGAAAATCCTCTTAACCTCACCTACCCTATGTTGAGCCGTGAAAAGCCTGCATCTCAAGAGTTTAAATTTGAATGGTCACCCTCTTCACTAGTGTATGTATGACTTTACTTGTGGTGAAGCACAAGGCCTCTTCACAATTTTTGTGGGTAGCGTAGAATTACTAAGAGCCTCCTGTACTTTTCGAATTCTATTACATTAATTTCTTTTTACTCTGGTAATGCCGCCACTAGTCGTTACTCATACAAGTAACTACTCATTTTTCCTCACGAGGTATGAGTGAACCCCGAACATCCAAGTACAGAGCAGAAAAATTACCGCGCCGCTGGGAATCGAATCCAGGTCACCATGCGTGTAATGCCTAGCGCGCTAACTCACTCTGCCACGGTGACTACCCCTCTTCACTAGTGTTTGCTTAACAGTCGTGACAGAACGGTAACTGAAGTATTCAACAAGTCTATCATATTGGCATAAATTAATTTTGTAAAAAATACAAAGCTCTAACACAACAGTACTGTTTCTATGGCTTGGCTGTCGAAACACTAGAACCATTTTCTCGGCAGTTTAAGTCTTTGGTAGACGTGATTTCAGATACGTTACAACGCACATGTGATGATACCAGGGCCGGGGCATTCTTAAGCCAACGACTGTCATTAGCAGTCCAGCGTGGAAATGCCTCGAGCCTGGTAGGCACCAGGTGTCGGGAGGAGATGTTTGTTGTATGAAAATACACTTAAATAAATGAACCTATCGAAACTTAACTAAAATCAACTTAATCTCAATATATTTTGACTAAAATAATGTCACGTCGATGCGATGGCACGTTCAAATCACCAGTACTTTTCCAGTTATAAAGGTTGAGTTCTCACATTTGTGTTAATCACTTTCGTGATATAACAGATATTCAAACTCGCTTTACTAAATCCGCGCTGAAACCGGGACTTGAACCACCGACCTCCAGGTTACAAGTCCGCCGCTTTATCGATCAAGCTACAGAGGTCGGTCACTTATTAAAGTTAAGCAATATCTAGCGAGGCCAGGAGTTGGATTGATGACCATTCCTCTTCAAACGATCATGATGCTGGCTATTCCCGGCCCCACTCAAGTTGGGTGAGGTTAATGTGAGTAGCGCGTTTGTGAGTTTCGAGAAAATAGAGGGTGATATGACTATGCAGTTGGAAAGCGATGTTAAACCAAAATAAACAAATATTGTTATGTAAGAATCGATGGCATGTTGAAAATACCATTCGGTCATGGCTCACTGATGTTAGGCAACGCCCAGTGAGGTTAGGACTCAGATGAGAGACCAGTCCGGCTATTCCCTGGCCCACTCAGGCTGTGTAATGTTCATATGAATAGCTACTTAATGAGTTTCAAGCGAATGGAGGGTAAAACCTCCGTCCCGATGTGACCAGTTCACCGCCTAAGCGTTTAACTGGATACTAAGCTTGGCTCAATGAAATAATATATCATTCAGTAAGCTTCTCATGAAATTCTATACACAATACATGGGTATTTTTATGCACCATAAATAACTATGACAATAAGTTTGGATCGAACTCATTCTTAGCTGTATTTCTGAGAAATCCCTTTAATAATATAATTGTAAAGGGAGAAATTTTAAAATATTCCTGGTACGGCAACACTGAAACTATCTCCGAGACAATGAGTCATCTATTGCAAGGTAGAACATTGGAGATAACAGCGATGTGATTTTTACTCAGTTCTTCCTCTCCTTACTTGTCTGTCTCCATGCGTATGGGAAATATACGGCAATTTGTATTGGCTATAGTAGCTTAAGTAATTGAGCACAAAATTCGGGGTTTGAAGCACAAATTAGCACAAAATACAAGGATTAATTTGACATCAAAAAAGTATTACGAATCAAAAGTGGTAGTGCTGGGGAAATGGGTGTGGGGGAGGGGGTCTCCGAAAAATCGCAATAGTGCCCTTATCGTTGAAGCACAAAATTCGGGGTTTGAAGCACAAATTAGCACAAAATAAGCACAAATTAGCCATGTAAAAAAAACATTACGTTTCGAAAGTGGTGGTTCTACCGTTTCCCCAGCACCACCAAATTGAAATGGGCGTAGCGCCCTTATCGTTGAAGCACAAAATTCGGGGTTTGAAGCACAAATTAGCACAAAATAAGCACAAATTAGCCATGTAAAAAAAACATTACGTTTCGAAAGTGGTGGTTCTACCGTTTCCCCAGCACCACCAAATTGAAATGGGCGTAGCGCCCTTATCGTTGAAGCACAAAATTCGGGGTTTGAAGCACAAATTAGCACAAAATAAGCACAAATTAGCCATGTAAAAAAAACATTACATTTTAAAGGTGGTGGTGCTGGCGAAATGGACCCTATTCAAGCCTAGAATGAACATTGAATCTGTAGGGGGGGGGGGATGTCGATCGCGTTGACTATCTAAGACTTTATAGTAGATCTTCTTCTGTAAAGGTTGGGCACCCCTGGGGTAGACAATTTCAACCAAAAGTTTTGTGGTCTGGGTGGTATACATATAAAATCATTTCCATACCAACCTGAGATATTGTGGTTAAACACGGACAGTAGTCACTGTGGCCGAGTGAGTTAGCGCTCTAGGCATTGCACGCACGGTGACCTGGGTTCCGAGGTCCACTCATAACTCGTGAGGAAAAATGAGTAGCTGCTTTAATGTGAGCAGCGACCAGTGGCGGAATTATAGGCAAAAATAAGATGTATATCGAATTCCGGCCTAACCCAGGCTGGGTATGAGGTTAAGGTTGGTAGCAAGTTTGTGAGTTTCCTGCGAATGGAGGGTAACACCCCCGTCGTGATAATTTGACCATGCAGTTGAAAACGACGTTAAACCAAAAAATAAAAAAAATTGATATACTCTACTGAGTTTGCTACATAAATAATATAATATAGTGAACTTCACTTATAACGACGCCCAAGGAACCAAGCTTTCCTGTCGTTATATTCGGATGGTCGTTGTATCCGGACGCTACCTAAGCTGGTACAGGCATGCATAAATAATGAAAAATCTTTTGCCGTATTTTTCTTTCTAACCAAAGTTAACCAAACGGGAATAAAATGAACCAAACTGGAAGCAAGTCATTTTTCTTTTGGAAGAGGAAAAATTTCCACTTCCTAAGTTAACCAAAGTGAAAGTAGAAAATTCTTGCTTCCAGTTCTTTTATAGGTTAAGTCCATTGTTTATCTTTAAAAGTAACCAAACGCATTTTTCTTTCACGAATGACCTTGGAATAAAATGGAAATATTTGGAAAAAAACCTAACCAGGAAAAAAAATTTAGTTAGAAAGAAAAATACAACTTTTGATTCACGCGACACCGTAACCTATGAATTCAAAACAATAGGTACTAAAGGAATAAAGGATACTAAAGTCGTATTTTTCTTTCTAACCAAAAAACATTTCCAGGTTAGGTTTTTTCCAAATATTTCCATTTTATTCCAAGGTCATTCGTGAAAGAAAAATGCGTTTGGTTACTTTTAAAGATAAACAAAGCCAGCGCCGATGGCATGTTGAATACACCGGTTCCCTTCAGAACACCGAAGTTAAGCGACATCCAGCGAGGTTAAGACTTGGATGGGTGACCATTCAAATTCTAATTCTCGTGACGCTGGCTTTTCCCGGCCCCACTCAGGCTGGGTGAGGTCAATGTGAGTAGCAGGTTTGTGAGTTTCCTGCGAATGGAGGGTAAAACCCCCGTCGTGATATGACCATGGCAGTTGAAAGCGACGTTAAACCCCACTTAAAAAAAAAAAAAAAAAAAAAAAAAGATAAACAATGGACTTAACCTATAAAAGAACTGGAAGCAAGAATTTTCTACTTCTACTTTGGTTAACTTTGGAAGTGGAAATTTTTCCTATTCCAAAAGAAAAATGACTTGCTTCCAGTTTGGTTCATTTTATTCCCGTTTGGTTAACTTTGGTTAGAAAGAAAAATACGGCTTTTTTCTCACATCTCTACAATGGTAGCACGTGTCTTGTCTATCTCTATACTAGTCACAACATGAAAACAAAAAAACAAAAACAAAAAAAATCTATAGAAAGGCGCCGTCGTTATAACCGGAGGATTTTGTGAAGGATAATTCCAAATTTGCCTGAAAGTCAGCACGCTGTAACCGACATTGTCGCTATAAGCGACGTCGCAATAACCGGAGGGGCTCAATGTACTGGTATAGGAAAATTCAAGGGACCGGGCAGTTCCGTCGTTATAAATGGAAGGTCGTTTTATCGCGGCGTCGTTATAAGTGAATTTCACTGTATAAATTTAATAACTTACCTTTACTAAATAGACTGATAGAGGCTATTTTGAATTTGGATTGGATCTCCAGCTAGGATACAGGATACAGGTAACGGCTAAAATTCCGAATGCAAAAATAGACAAGAAGTTTCTGAACTGTCACAGAATCACTGTTTCAAATATAGATATATTTTTTTCCAAAGGATATTTTAGTGAAATACGAGTATAAAACACAAGTTAAAAAATATTACAATAATATGTTTTAATTACACGGTCTTATACGGTTCCGACGAAAACAGAGAAACACATTTAAATCGCAACAAAATATAGAAACTATAAAGTTCGTTAATTATTTAGAAATATTTGAAAATATGTCACCCTTCGATGGTACGTATTTTACAGTGTTCTGCGTCTGAAAATAGTAAATGAACTTCACTTCCATACGTTTAAAAGGTATTCAAATTATCTATTAAAATTATCGTTAGGTATTTGCTTTAAAATGATAAAACTACAATTTACTTTATGACCACCTATCTGACACTATGGAGTTATGGAGTATTGATTAAAATATTGACACAGATAGTACCGACAGACACACAGATAAAGAGAGCTAAATGTCTTATGTATAAACGTATGTCGAGTGCAAATGCAAACTACAAAGTCCAAAATGAAAAAATATTAAAACCGATTGTCCTAGATCCTAGGCTCTCGTAACAGTCGTAACTGAAAACCGGAGTCAAGTTACCTCACATTTTACTATGTGAAGATGGCAGTCAAAACAGTCGCGGTATGACGTCATCAAAAATGACCTAATGCAGAATGGGTAGTATAATATCCCACTGCAGCTTTAAGGGAATTAAATATCCCAAATACATTGAGGTATTTGTTAGAAGAATGTTTTTCCCCTCTATATTTAAATAAATAGTTTAAATTCCCGCAACTTGAAAGTTCCGTTTGTAATGATTAAGAGCCAAGAGGTCATTAGGTAAATACTGTAAGTAGATAATAGGTATACATTCCTCTTGTTACATCACTTATCGGCATTATGTGAAGCACTTCCTCAGTAGAAAATGGTGGAAATCATGTTTGTGTGTGTGTGTTTGACAAAATGTTCACTGTTTTTATCCTTCGCAAATTAGAACAATAAAAAGATCTCAAAAGAAAAAAGGGAGTTTATATTCATATAAATGTTTTTAACGGTACTATTTTCTGATTATCTTTAATTCAACCTTTCGAGAGAATGTAATTTACGTTTACCTACCAACGGCCAAAGCCTGAAGGCTTTCGTGGCAGGCCTAGACGCAACGCGGCTATTTTCCAACTGTTTTCACTGTTTTATCCTTCGGAAATTAGAACAATAAAAAGGATCTCAATAGAAATAAGGAAGTTTATATTCTTATAAATGTTTTTAACGGTACTATTTTGTGATTTATCTTTAATTCAACCTTTCGAGAGAATGTAATTTACATTTACCTACCAACGGCCAAAGCCTGAAGGATTTCGTGGCAGGCCTAGACGCAACGCGGCTAGTTTCCAACTGAAGCACCCGCTTCAGCTCTTGACCAAAGTTTGTTATCTACTTTCTAAAAAAATATGCTATTCGGGAGGCATTAGTAAATAGCAATATTTCTCCAAAAAATATATATATACGAGTATAAACATAAAATGGTAAAAAGACAAAATAACATATTGCCCTTTGACCAGTTATGCAACAATGTGTTTCACATCAACCCTAAAGGCTCCTATCGCCTTCAGGAAGCGTCAGTTTGAATTTCAAAAAATAACTTCTAAAGACACAAAATGGCGATTTTTATACGCATAGAATACTTGCTGATAATTCTAAAAATTTCGAAATTCTAGCAAATCTAACTATTGAACGGCTCATCCGATTTGGACAAACTAAACTGTTTTTTTTTCGGTTTAACGGCGCTTTAACAAGGCGATAGGCCTGTCGTTCACGCCGGACAAACTGTTTTTGAAATGCCATATTAAAGACAATATTTTTGTTTATGACATAATTTCTGCCGGTTCAACAGAAGTGTCACTTTTTTAAAAAAAAAAACACATTTAACACATGATTTAAGCAGTCGTGTGGCGGTTCTGGCAAAACTGTAAATTTTAGGGAAATAAATCATAGGGCGAGTTTTTCGTGTAATGAGAAAATAAATGAGTTTTCAACCGGTCATTTTGAAAATCTTGTCGCTTTAGTAGCCGGCCCCACGTCTTTCGCTATTTTCGGGGGCCGCTAGAATTAACTTTCTTTTACACATGTTCTGATCTATATTTTTTATTTTATTTTTTTTTACAAGGTTTACATAACAAGTTTATTGGTACTCTATTACAATGTAGACCTTAGGAAATAGATAAAAGATATAAAAATACGTAAAAATACTCTGATCTAGATGGCCACAAGGGCCGCTTCTTTAAATTGGTTAATGATACAAAAAAAGTTGGAGATCAACAGAAAAAACAGGGGTCTACTCAGATCATTTTTTTTTTTTTTTTTTTTTAAGTGGGGTTTAACGTCGCTTTCAACTGCCATGGTCATATCACGACGGGGGTTTTACCCTCCATTCGCAGGAAACTCACAAACCTGCTACTCACATTGACCTCACCCAGCCTGAGTGGGGCCGGGAAAAGCCAGCGTCACGAGAATTAGAATTTGAATCGTCACCCATCCAAGTCTTAACCTCGCTGGATGTCGCTTAACTTCGGTGTTCTAAAGGGAACCGGTGTATTCAAATTTATTAATATATTGAACTTTTTTTAACCCGGGCTCAATTTACACCAAATTTCAAGTCTCTAGCTCTTCCCGTTCTCGAGATATCGTGTTTACACACATAAATTCTTACAGATAGACGGACGCACGAACCTATGGCCGAAAACAACTTTTTGGTATCCTGAACATTTGATTCGTCCAGAAATGTGAAAAAACTGGGTAGGTCTAGTTTTCGACGAATAGGAACAGTACTTTCTTTATTACTTTCCTTATGTAGTCACCGTTGCCGAGTGAGTTGCGTTGCACGCATATGGTTCGATCCCCAGCGGAACAGGAATTTTTCTGCTCTGTACTTGGATGTTCGGGGTCCACGCATACCTCGTGAGGAAAAATGAGTAGTTACTTGTATGAGTAACGACCAGTGGCGGCATTACCAGAGTAAAAAGAAATGAATGTAATATTATAGATAGGATAAGGAAAGTAAAATATCACTACAGGGTCTATTATGTCATGTAATTCCACTACTGATTACTATACATATACATACTATACAGGGTGAGGATACTGTAGACGATTGTGGTCCTTGTTTTAGCCTGCCCATACCGTGTAGTATGGCTCCTCTCTGATGGACGAGAAGTGGCACAGTTTGCAATTGCAAACTGTCCTTAATGTATTCCTTACAAACTGTAACCAAATTTTGAATACAATTTTTCGTCGGGGGATAAGCATGGTAAGGGTATCTACCACGAGCTATTCGGGCTTTAAATGTCTTCGTTAAAACAATTTTATTCGTTAGTGTACAAAAGGAAATTTGTTTTTTTGTGTTATTATATCCATAATATAAGTTGCAACATAATAACACCAGGGTCCCCGGCGTGCTAAACCCAATCCCTGTTATATTCCCTCAGAGTCACCTTGCGTCCAAATTACGCGTACCAATCGGCCACGGTGCTAGGAGTTAAAGATATTAAAAAAATCTGGATAATAATAATTCCGTGTCCTAAGGGTATTGAACCCTAAATCCGGGGAGGGATTAAGGCGCCAGCCCAAATCTAGGTCCTTTCATGTCCTTGATTCTATTTGGTTTTAAGCCTACTTAGGAGACGGGGGGTTTACCCTCCTTTTGCTGGAATCGTACCAGCTACCCACTTAACCCACCCAGCCGGGTGGGCCACCTTCACATGTTAGAGGGAACAGAATTTTCTGGGAAAAAAGTCTGCCCCACCGGGAATCGAACTCAGGATCTCGGACTCGGGGTAGTCCCCACCGTTACGCCAGGGGCTGGAAAAAAAATTGGTGTAAAATCACCGCTTTCCTTTCCTTTAGGAAGGGGAACAGGACCAAAAGCCTTGGTGGACTCAAAGGTAATATTTGCTAAAATAATGTCCAATGAATCAACACCTCCAAAATCATTGGAATTTGATTGTCACCAACCTCCCCTACGTAAATAATAAAAAAGTTGGGTTTGGGGGGGCCCCCAAAAAACCGGTAAATTTGGCCGGGGTTTCCAAAAGTTCAAATACAAAAAAATGATCGAGTAAACCCCTATTGTTATTTTACCAATTCAAAGAAACGGCCCTTCCGGCCGATTATTGCGGCCGCAAAGGGGCCGATTTCAAACAAAGTTCGTGTGGTATATAAGATTTTCTACCATTTCAAGTATCAGTTCCGTTCTCGAGATTCTTTTTTCACGACGCGGCGGCAGACCGACGCCGACCTGGCAGAAAAGACTTTTTTTGTATTTGATTTTTTTTTTTTATAAAAGGTTAAGAAGTCCAAGACAAACCAGCAAATTTATTTTATTTTAAAACAATATGTTTAAAAAAAAAAAAAAGGATTTTTTATTCATGGCTTTAAAAAAAACAAATTCATTCCGAAACAAAATCAATTAATTTTATTCATTGAATTATTCAAGAAAGTTTATATAACATCACAAAGATATTTTTTTTTATAACAAATATACAGGATTAAATTAATACATCACTTCATTCAGGCCTGAAATTCTAAAAAAATAATTGAAAAAATCAACAAAAAATTAATGAAATATTATTGTAATGCCAAACACAACTACAAGAAGAAAAAAAAATCTTCAACGCTCCCCGTTATGAAATCGTAGAATTGGTAAGGTGGAGAAAATCAAATAATGTCGAAATTGATATTCAAAGTTTTTCCATTTTTTTAAACACTTCCGTCGTTTCGGTGTTGGCCCCCAAACAAAAACTTTATAACACACTTATAAAAAGGCTTACAAGTTTTTGCATTTTTTGATATGGCCGGTTGAGACTTTATTACACTTTAATTGGATGATTTGTGAAACAAGTTTAAAGCAAGGTCTAACTAACGTACAAGTTAGTTTAAGATGTATTTGGTAAATGAGTTAAATGATCAATTTACAAATACAGGGGGGGCTAAAGTCTAAAATCCCCTGAAAACTTTCGAATGGCTTTTCGGTAAAATTAAATTTTGTAAAGGTAAACCGGCTAATAAGACCTTCTTTTTTGAGTCGGGCGTTTTTGTACCGGCCCCCAGTCGGGGCGGGGGGGGCCAATTCATTTGAATAACTTTTCGAAATGCCTTCTTTCGGTAAACTTAACTTTTGTAACGGTAAACCGGGCTAAAAGACCTTTTAAGAGTGGGATCGATTTTTGTTACCGGCCCCAGTCGGGGCCGGGGGGCCAACTTCATTTTTTTTTTAAACGAACCCCCCCTTGCGATACTTTTTGAAAAGGTCTCAAATAAGAAATCATTGTTTTATTTTTTTAAAATTAAAAGTTTGCAAATGGGTATAACTTGGTACAGTAAAGTTGAAACCCCTGAATATCTTTTAAAAGTCTTTCTCAGTTAATTTAAAATTTGCACGGTAAGTCGGGGTAATTAAACCTTTCCAAAAAGTATCCAAGTCGTTTTTAAAAAATGAAGTTGACCTCCCTGGCCCCGACAGGGGGGCCGTAAAAAAAATCGGTTCCAAATCTTAAGTTAATTACCAAAGATTACCGACAAATTTAAATTTTGAGAAAGTCCTTTCAAAGTATTTCGGGGTTTCCAGCTTTCTGCACACAAAGTTTGGACGCCATTTGCAAACGAATAATATTAAAAAAAAAAATTTGCACCAATGTAATTTCTTATTTGAAGACCTTTTCAAAAATGTAAAGCAAGGGGGTTCGTAAAAAAAAAATGAAGTTGCCCCCCGGCCCAAGGGGGCCGGTAACAAAACGATCCCACTCTATAAGAAGGTCTTATTAGCCCGTTTTCGACAAAATTTAATTTACCGAAGAAGGGGATTCGAAAGATATTCAGGGTTTCCAACTTTACTGCATCACAAAGTTGGACGCCATTTCAAACGAATAAATTAAAAAAAAATTTGCACCAATGTTTTTTTATTTGAAGTTTTCAAAAAAATTTAACGAAGGTGGGGGTTCGTTATTAAAAAAAAATGAAGTTGGCCCCCCTGGCCCCGACATGGGGGCGGTAAACAAAATCGATCCCACTCATAAGAAGGTCTTTTAGCCCGTTTTCCGTACAAAAATTTTGTTTACCGAAGAGGCATTCGAAATTATTCGGGGTTTCCAGACTTTTGCCCCCCCTGATATTTAAACACCACTACTACATATTTTATGTTTTATTAAAAATAAAAAAAAAAAAAAAAAAAAAAAAAAAAAAAACTAGGGATCTCCCAATATAAGGAATGTTACAAAAATGCAACAAAACAAACAAAAACCGGGGAAAAAGAAATATGTTTATGCAACTTTTTAAATGTGATCATACAAAAACCCCAATTTTCCCCCCTCATGGGGGGGGGCCCCATCCCATAGGGAGACAAGGGGCTTTTATATAATAAAACAAAAAAAAGATCCCCCCCTCCCTACCTACCTCCCCCCCTATTTTTGTTTTTTTCCCCGAGTTTTTTTCCCCAAAACGGTAAGAGATGCGAAAAATGTCCAGAATTGCCCCCCCCAAAACCATTTTGTTAGCCAAAAAATTAAAAAAGTTAAAAAGGCTTGCTTCCCAGTAGGCCACCCCTATAAATTTGAAATTTACCCCCGTTGCAAAGACGGCAAACGGCTAGTTTTTATTTAAAAACGGATTTTCCCCAAAGTTTTAATTGCAAAAAAAAATCCAAAATGGTAATAATAATAAAACAAGAAAATACTTAATACCATAACAGTTCCCCAAACCAAACTAATTTGGGTTTTTAAAAAACATCACATCACTCCGCTGGTGATGTAACAAACCAGGAAACCAGAACTGTGTGAAAAAAAAAATTTTCGTTTTTTTTAAGCTTTGAAATTGCAAAGCTTAAACCAAAGATTGAAACCCTCAAAATATGGATGTATTAAAAATTTAAAAATAAAAAAAACATTTTCATGAAAACAAAAAAATTTTATTCGTAAAATTTTTTTAAAAATTTTTTTTAAAATTATTTATTAACAGGGCATTTATGTAAAAAAAAATAAGGATAAAAGTAAAATACTATTTGAAAAAATTTTTAAAAAAAAAAAACAAAAACATATTTCTTGAAAATAAAAAAAAAAAAAAGTTTCATCAACAGGGTGGGCAAAAGTCTGGAAACCCCAAAACTTTCAAAAGGCTTTTGGAAAAATTTAAAAAAAAATTTTTACGGTAACCAAATAATAAGACCTTCTTTTAGATTGGGCCGTTTTTTTGTTATCCCCCCCTGTGGGGCCCCAAAGGGGCCCCAACTTATTTTTTTAAATACGAACCCCCCCCTTGCGACACATTTTTGGAAATGCTTAAATAAGAAATCATTGGTGCAAATTTTATTTTTTTTTTTAAAATGTTTGAAAATGGCTCCTATTTTTTGCAGGAATTTAAAATCGGGAAAACCCCCGAAACTTTCGAAGGTTTTTTGGAAAAAATTAAAATTTTTGGGAAAAAACCAAATAATAAGACCTTCTTTTGGTTTTGGGCCCCATTTTGATCCCCCCCCGTCGGGCGAGTTATAAAAAGTTGGCCCCTTAGCCCCCAATAAGATCGTACCAAAAATGGGCCCCCCCAATCTAAATAAAACCTTCTTTGTTTACCGTATAAAATTTTAATTTTACCCCAAAAAAATTCGAAAGTTATTCAGGGGTTTCCAATTTAATTCATGCCCCAACCAAATAGGACGCATTTGTAAAATGTTAAAAATTTAAAAAAATAAAATTTGCACCAAAGTATTTTTTTTTTTTGAAGACTTTCCAAAAATGTGTCGCGAGGGGGGGGTTCGTATTTTAAAAAAAAAAAAGTTGGTCCCCCGGGCCCCAAGGGGGCCCCCAACAAAATCGGCCCCCAATCTAAAAGAAATCTTATTCTTTGCTTAAGTATAAAATTTTTTTTTTCCAAAAAGCCTTGAAAAATTTTTCAGGGTTTTTTAGACTTTAAAAAGCAAACAAATATGGGCGCCTTTGTAAACTTTTAAAAAAAAAAATAAAATTTGCACCCAAGATTTTTTTTGAAGACATTTTTCCCAAAAAAGGTCGCCAAAGGGGGGGTTCATATTTAAAAAAATGAAGTTGGCCCCCCGGGCCCGACAGGGGGGGCCCGGAAAAAAATCGGCCAACCCCAAAAAAAGGTTTACTACCCTGGTTTACCGTACAAAATTTTTAATTTTCCGGGGAAACCCTTCGAAAGTTTTTTAGGGTTTCCGATTTTGCCCCCCCGTATATGTACACTGACAGCTATGAAAAGATGGGATGGGTTTGCAATAACATGCAACAAAAAAAAAATTTTCCCCCCATCCACAATTTGTTGTCAAAAATGCATGGGGTCAGTAAAAAAAGTGTAAAATTTCCAAACCCCTTTCAAAGAATTTAAGGGCTGCTTGGTTTTAGTAGAGTGCATCATTTAAAAGAGCACCTGCATTTTTTCCTTGGGGCTCACTAATAGCTGCCCTTTTTAGTTATGTTTTTTCAACGTTTAAAACCCTGCAGTCATACCTGAATACCAGGCTTAGTTTCTCAAAACCCCGTTCAGTGTTTTTTCATCAGACCCCCCCCCCTAGCCAGGAAACAAGCACAAGTACCTTGGATTATAAATTTTTAAAAATTTAATTTTTATTGCATTTTTTTAATCGAAAAAATCCAAAAAAAAATTGGGTTTGGTTGGCCCAAGAATAAATTTGTTGAAACTGAACCCAAATTTTGGGCCAGTTATTAAAAAAATTTCCCCCAAAATAGGCGGGGAAAAAAAACAAAGCCCAAACCCCCGAACCGGTTTTTCTTTCCCCCGGGGAATTTTTTTTTAAAAAATGAAATACCCCCTTGTCATTGGCAGGTTTTTTTAAAAAAATTTTTTAAAAAAAAGCCCAAAATTTTGGAAACCAAAAGGAAACCAAAATTTTGATCCCCTTTCCTCTTTGTTTTTGGGAAGGGAAAGGACCATCATAAAAAGGGTTGAAAATCACTCACACCCGACACTGTGAGCTTTAAAATTTTTGGGCATGAAAATACTTTACTCTCTTTTTTTTTAAGTCTTTGGGGTTTGTTGAAACATCTGTGAAAAACTAAAACCCCATTTTCCCCGTTTTCCCCTGTTGGTTTTTTTAAAAACATAATCTTTTAATCTTAATGTGGTTTCATTTGGGGTACATTATAAAAATAAAATTGATAAGTTTGAAGAAAGGGTTTTATCAATTTTAAAAAACTATCCCCCTTTTTTTTGGGGTTTAATTTTTTAGTTGCAAATCCATTTCTTAAAAAGGTTTTAATTTCCCTCTTTTTCCCAGGTATGGCCCATTTTTGGGGTTTTTTTTGGGAAAAAATTTTTCCCTCCGTCCTTGACAAGAAAACCTTGTGGGGCCCCAAAAACAGGCTTTAATTTCATTGGGTTTTTTGGGGATCATTCACACTTTGCTTTTTTTAAAAAATTTTCCAACTGAAACAAAATTAAAAAAAAGGGAAAAAAAAAAACGGGGGCCCATGTTTTCTTTTTTTTTTGAGAAAATAAATTGATTCCCATCATTTTAAAAAAAAAGGTTTAAATCAAAACTTTTTGGGCATTATGAAAAAAGTATTTTAAAATTGTGAATTAAAAAATTCCCCAAAATTTTCCCCCAAAGAATAAAAAAAAAATTTAAAACTTAAACAGAAAAAAATACCCCCCCCAATAAGGGAACAAAACTTCCTTGTGATTAGAAAAATTGTGGACTTGGAAATTTTTGGGAAATTTTATAAAATCAATTGAAATCCCCAAAAATTTTTTTAAAAAAATTCTCTTAAATTTGTTTTTAAAAAAAGGGGATGCTTTTTTTTCCAAAATTTTTAAAAGGTGCCCCCAAAAAATTTTGTATTGGCAAGTGAAGTTTTTTTGGGCTTTTTTGTCCAACTTTTTGGGTTTTTTTAATTTCGAGCAAAACATATTTTTTAAAAAAAAAAAAATAATTAAAAATCACTAGTAAACCACTAAACCCCTATACAAACATTATCAAAATAGGGGTCAAAAAATCCGTGAAGAGTTAGAGTACAGGCATGTGGGGCTCTGCTCCCCAAAAAAACCCCATCCCCCAAAAAGGTGGATTTAAAAAAAGGGCCATAATTAAAACAAAAAATTTTTTCCCATGGGATAAAAATTTTTTTTGAAATGGTTCAGTTTTTTTGAGATTTGGTGATACAAAAAAGTATTTAATAGACCAAAAAAAAAAGAGACAAAAACCAAAGGTTTTTCCGGGGTTTTGAAAATCGGAATTTAAAGAAAATTTGATTTGTTTTTTTTTTTTTTTTAAAAAACAAAATTTTGGTTTACACATGTTAAACAAAATTTAAATTTACAAGCAATAACCACGCATCATTTGAAATTTTTGCCCCCCTTTCTGTAAAATATTTGATTTTTTTACAAAACCCCCTTTCTATGGGAGGGTTTGGCCCTTTTTTTTACAAAAATTAAAAAAAAAATACTCACATAAAAGTCTGGGAGCAGTATCTCCTGATCCCGTTTTAAAAAAAAGATCTTTTCCCTGATGGTACACCCAAAATTTTTTTTTTTTCTTCCCTGGGGAAAAGGAGATGGGAAATTTTTTGGGGGGTTTTATAAGTTGTCTTTGCCGGGGCCAAAAACCCCTTCTGTTTACATTTTAATAGTTTTTTTTTTCCCCCATGTAAAAAAAGAAAAGGGGTTTGGATTTCCAAAAAAAAAAGTCGGAAAAAAGGGGGGAAAAAAAGTTTTTTTCTTTTCCCCCGTACCTTCCGTTTATTTTGAAAGTGAAAAGATAAAAACAAATCCCCACATGGGGAAAAGTTAAGGAAACAAAATAATTTAAAAACCCCAAAATTTTAAAGGAAAATTTTAAAAACCTTTTTTAAATTTAAAAAATTAAAGAAAAAACGAAAATATCTAATTTTAAAATTTTAAAATTTGGGTTTTCTGAATTTAAAAAATAAAAATTTTGTTAAAACCAGAATGGGGAAAAAAAAATGCAGGTCCGATTTTTTGAACAAAAAACCCTGGGGGGTTTTTGCTACCTCTACCGGGGGAAATTTCCTAAAGTCTAAATATTCATTTCCCTACAAAAAAAACCATTAAAAGGGATAAAAAGCTTTTTTGAAATTTGTACTACCTATTTTCATATTAACCCTCCCCAAAAATTCCTTTCAACTTTACAAACATCACCTAAAAAAAATTGAGGGAACTTGGGCTTGCAACTGAAAACGAATTGCCCAAAAAGTGGAAACTTTGTTACTCAGAAAAGGGGAAAAAAAAAAACCAAGCATTGTCTCCTAAAATTTCCCCAAAAAAAAGGTTTTGTTTTTCTTTCTCGGGACCCCCTTAGCGCGAGTTGAAATAACGCCAGGGTTTTCCCCGATGGGTTTTAAAAAAAAACCCCCCGCCCCGGGAAAAAACCCCCAAAAAAAGGACTTTTTTAGAAAAAAACCCCCCAAAAAAAAGGCCCCAAAAAATTTTTTATTTTTAGATTTTTTTTTGGTTCCCCCTTATCTAAAATGCCCTAAGAAACATGAGTAGATTAAAGGGGAGTTTTGTGTTTTTTTTTATTTTAAAAGGGGGTTTAAAAAAAAATTTTGGAAAAAAAGTGATGGGGCTAATGTTGTGCAAGTAGAATTTAAGTAGAAAAAAAAATTAATTTTCGCAATCAAAAACCTTTAAATTTAAAAATATGATTCGGGGTTTCGAGCCCCCCCCTTAACCCTCCCCTGCAAAAGGTTGGTGACATAAAAATTAAAACCCCGGGTTTTGGGGTTTTTTCCCCCCATTATGGGGACAAGAAAATACATAAAGTTTTATTTCAGCACTTTTTTTAGCAACCATTATTTAGCCCGTAACGCTGAAAAAGGGGGCAAGGTGGGCAGTAAAATCCTAATTTTTTATTATCATTTTTTTCCCCTTTTAGAGCATCAAATTAGATATGGGGGAAAAAGGTCTTTTAAAAAAATTATTTTTCCCATATCCCTTTGAGATTGGGGGTTTTAAAAAAACCCCAAATCACTAAAAAAAAATCAAAACCCCCCATCTAGGGGCTTGGCCTGGGGCTTCGTTCAACAAAATTTTTTATCAGAAATAATCGAAAACATTGCGTGCGCCGTTATGGGGGTAAATTTGTTTTGAAAGAAAATTGTTCCCGCGAAATTTGTTGTACGAAGTTTGAGATGGTTAAAACCATGAAACTCTTTCCATTTCCCCCCCGCCAAAGTTTCCCCCTTTAGAAAGAATAGAGAAATTTATTTAAATAGGGAATTTTGCAGGGTGGAATAAGGGAAAACCGGGAAATCATTATTATATTTTACTTTTCCCAGTTTTCTTTTTTCGTAGTTTAAATTAGGTACTAGTGTATTTAAAATCATGAAAACAACAAAGGTGGAAATTTTTTTTAAAAAAAATAATAAAATGTAATAAGAAAATTTTTTTTTTTAAAGACAAAAAGCATCGAAGCCTACAGTACTCAATTACGAAATCTAAAGGTTTAACTATGGAAAAAAGTGTACCCTTTATTTAATCTATTGTAAATTTTAGAAAAGGGGATAGAAAAATAATGACTGTCTGTGGACAGGGGGCAGACAAATGAATATCTCCCTTTCGTAAACGTTGGTAACCCTGACCCAAAAGATTTTAACCCGGCCCAAACTAAAATTTAAAGATAAGTTGTTCCGAATGAAAATAATTTAAAAACAGAAGGGTTTTATGATCAACTTTGTGAACAGCAAGCCCTAGAGTTAAAAAGCTTTTTATCCCAAAAAATTTAGTTTCCCCCCTTTGCCCCTACCCCAAAATTCATTAGCATTTTTTGGATGATCACGAATCCCCAAAGAAAAAAAAAAAGGGTTGTGTATTGACCCCCCTTTTTTTCTGGGGCCCCCGAATTGGGCTTGGGCTTAAA
>JAMCCL010000485.1:0-29325 GCA_024516035.1 Bactericera cockerelli
ATGGGTCTAATACGTGTCTTACTCCCTCAGGTGTGATGATGTGTCTGATAAGTGTCTTTACCCCCTCAGGTGTGATGATGTGTCTATAAGTGTCTTTACTCCCTCAGGTGTGTGATGTGTGTCTAATAGGGTCTGCCTAATCGCTGACCACGAAAAACGTTGGACCAGATCGAAAAAACTCGGACCCGGAGGGGGAATTCCTAATATCATGAGATTTCATTCAACAACACCCTCTTTTACACCTTACGTGATTAAACCCTGGTCGCATGTGTTCACAGAATTACATGGCTAAAATCAGTTTTTTTTTTTAATTTATTTATTATTAATAATGTATAAGCCTATAAGTGTTATATATACTAATAAAGATGATTTTTAATAAATTTTAATATCATCCGGTCGCAAGTATGTAACAAAAAATAAGTTTTTTAAAGATTTTTTCCACTATTCTGTATGACCCATTACTGCGGCCCTGAATGTTGTATGTGCTCAGATCAAGGGAATCATAAGGGGATTACAACAAAGATAATACCACAAAGTTTCATCTCGGTCGGCCGTATGGTATGCTCGTACAGAAAACATTGACCAGATGGGAGGGACCTCAAAAATCTGCCCCTGTTGTTTGTGAAGTCTGAATTTTTTTACACAAACTTATATACAGTGCTGCGATATTCATGCAAAAAATTATAAAAGCTACAAGCTACGGCGTGCCTACAGAGAAGCCATTGACTGGGCCCTTTTAGGCCCATAGCTGCGGCCCTGAATGTTGTAAAGTACTCAGATCAGGGGAATCATAAGGGATTACAACAAAGGATAATACCCACAAAGTTTCATCTCAGGTCGGCCGTATGGTATTGCTCGTACAGAAAACATTGACCAGATGGGAGGGACCTCAAAAATCTGCCCTGTTGTTTGTGAGTTCTGAATTTTTTTACACAAACTTATATACAGTGCTGCTTTATATTCATGCAAAAATCAAAACGCTATAAGCTACGGCGGGACCTACAGAGGAAAACCATGACTGGCCCTTGTAAGGCCCATAGCTGCGGCCCTGAATATTGTAATGTGCTAGATCAAGGGAACATAAGGATTACAACTAGATTATACCCAGAAAGTTTCATCTCGGTCGCCGTATGGTATACTCGTACAGAAAACATTGACCAGATGGGAGGGACTCAAAAAATCTGACCCTGTTGTTTGTGAAGATCTGAATTTTTTTACACAAAACTTATATACAGTGCTGCTATATTCATGCAAAAAATCAATACGCTTATAAGCTACGGCGGGGACTACAGAGAAACCATTGACTGCCTTGTAAGGCCCATAGCTGCGGCCCTGAATGTTGTAAATTACTCAGATCAGGGAATCATAAGGGATTACAACTAACATAATACCCACAAAGTTTCATCTCCGTCGGTCGTATGGTATGCTCGTACAGAAAACATTGACAGATGGGAGGGACCTCAAAAATTGCCCCTGTTATTTGTGAAGATCTGAATTTTTTTACAAAACTTATTTACAGTGCTGCTTATTCATGCAAAAAATCATAACGCTATAAGCTACGGCGTGACCTACAGAGAAGCCATTGACTGGCCCTTCTTAAGGGGCCATAGCTGCGGCCCTGAATGTTGTAAAGTATCAGATCAAGGGGAATCATAAGGGATTACAACAAAGTTAATACCCCAAAGTTTCATCTCGGTCGGGATATATGGTATGCTCGTACAGAAAACATTGACAGATGGGAGGGACCTCAAAAATCTGCCCTGTTGTTTTGTGAAGTTCTGAATTTTTTTACACAAACTTATATACGTGTGCTATTTCATGCAAAAAATCAAAACGCTATAAGCTACGGCGGGACCTACAGAGAAACCATTGACTGGCCCTTGTAAGGCCCTAGCTGCGGCCTGAATATTGTAATGTGCTCAGATCAAGGGAATCATAAGGGATTACAACTAAGATTATACCCAGAAAGTTTATCTCGGTCGGCCGTATGGTATACTCGTACAGAAAACATTGACAGATGGGAGGGACCTCAAAAATCTGACCCTTGTTGTTTGTGAAGTTCTGAATTTTTTTACACAAACTTATATACAGTGCTGCTATATTCATGCAAAAAATCAATACGCTATAAGCTACGGCGGGACCTACAGAGAAACCATTGACTGGCCCTTGTAAGGCCCATAGCTGCGGCCCTGAATGTTGTAAAAGTACTCAGATCAGGGAATCATAAGGGATTACAACTAACATAATACCCACAAAGTTTCATCTCGGTCGGTCGTATGGTATGCTCGTACAGAAAAACATTGATCAGATGGGAGGGGACCTCAAAAATCTGCCCTGTTGTTTGTGAAGTTCTGAATTTTTTTACACAAACTTATATACAGTGCTGCGTATTCATGCAAAAAAATTATAACGCTACAAGCTATGGCGTGACCTACAGAGGAGCCATTGACTGGCCCTTCTAAGGCCCATAGCTGCGGCCCTGAAATTGATAATGTGCTCAGATCAAGGGAATCATAAGGAATTACAACTAAGATTATACCCAGAAAGTTTCATCTCGGTCGGCCGTATGGTATGCTCGTACAGAAAACATTGACGATGGGAGGGACTCAAAAATCCTGGACCTGGTTGTTTGTGAAGTTCTGAATTTTTTTTACACAAATTATATACAGTGCTGCTATATTCATGCAAAAAATCAAAAACGCTATAAGCTACGGCGGGGGACCTACAGAGAAACCATTGACTGGCCCTTGTAAGGCCCAAGGCTGCGGCCTGAATATTGTAATGTGCTCAGATCAAGGGAATCATAAGGGATTACAACTAAGATTTACCAGAAAGTTTCATCTCGGTCGGCCGTATGGTATGCTCGTACAGAAAACATTGACCAGATGGGGGGACCTCAAAAATCTGCCCCTGTTGTTTGTGAGATCTGAATTTTTTTACACAACTTAAATACAGTGCTGCTATATTCATGCAAAAAATCATAACGCTATAAGTACGGCGTGACCTACAGAGAAGCCATTGATGGCCCTTGTAAGGCCCTTAGCTGCGGCCTGAATGTTGTAATGTGCTCAGATCAAGGGAACATAAGGGATTTAAACAAAGATAATACCACAAAGTTTCATCTCGGTCGGCGTATAGTATGCTCTGACAGAAAACATTGACCAGATGGGAGGGACCTCAAAGATCTGGCCTGTTGTTTGTGAAGATCTGAATTTTTTTACACAACTTATTTTACAGTGCTGCTATATTCACGCAAAAAATCATAACGCTATAAGCTACGGCGGTGACCTACAGAGAAGCCATTGATGGCCTTGTAAGGCCCTTAGCTGCGGGCCCTGAATGTTGTAATGTGTCAGATCAAGGGAATCATAAGGGATTACAACAAAGATAATACCCACAAAGTTTCATCTCGGTCGGTCGTTGGTATGCTCGTACAGAAAACATTGACCAGATGGGAGGGACCTCAAAAATCTGCCCCTGTTGTTTGTGAAGTTCTGAATTTTTTTTACACAAACTTATAATACAGTGCTGCGATATTCATGCAAAAAATTATAAACGCTACAGCACGGCGTGACCTACAGAGAAAGCCATTGACTGGCCTTCTAAGGCCCATAGCTGGGGCCCTGAATATTGTAATGTGCTCAGATCAAGGGAACATAGGAATTACAACTAAGATTATTACCGAAAGTTTCATCTCGGTCGGCCGTATGGTATGCTCGTACGGAAAAACATTGACCAGATGGGAGGGACCTCAAAATCTGACCTGTTGTTTGTGAAGTTCTGAATTTTTTTTACACAAACTTATTCAGTGCTGCTATATTCATGCAAAACGTCAATACGTATAAGTCGGTGGGACCTACAGAGAAACCATTGGACTGGCCCTTCTAAGGCAAATAGTTGCGGACCTGAATTTTGTAATTGATCAGATCAAGGGAATCATAAAGGATTACAACAAAGATTAATACCCACAAAGTTTCAATTCGGTCGGCCGTATGGTATGCTCGTACAGAAAACATTGACCAGATGGGAGGGGACTCAAAAATCTGCCCTGTTGTTTGTGAAGTTCTGAATTTTTTTACACAAACTTATATACAGTGCTGCGATATTCATGCAAAAAATTATAACGCTACAAGCTTATGGCGTGACCTACAGAGGAGCCATTGACTGGCCTTCTAAGGCCCATAGCTGCGGCCTGAATATTGTATGTGATCAGATCAAGGGAATCATAAAGGGATTACAACAAGATTAATACCCACAAAGTTTCATCTCGGTCGGCCGTATGGTATGCTCGTACAGAAAACATTGACCAGATGGGAGGGACCTCAAAAATCTGCCCCTGTTGTTTGGTGAAGTTCTGAATTTTTTTACACAACTTATATACAGTGCTGCGATATTCATGCAAAAAATTATAACGCTACAAGCTATGGCGTGACCTACAGAGGAGCCATTGACTGGCTTCTAAGGCCCATAGTGCGGCCCTGAATATTGTAATGTGCTGATCAAGGGAATCATAAGGAATTTTACAACTAAGATTATACCCAGAAAGTTTCATCTCGGTCGGCCCCGTATGTATGCTCGTACAGAAAACATTGACCAGATGGAGGGACTCAAAAATCTGACCTGTTGTTTGTGAAGTTCTGAATTTTTTACACAAACTTTATACAGTGCTGCTATATTATGCAAAAATCAAACGCTATAAGCTACGGCGGGGACTACAGAGAAACCATGACTGGCCCCTTTTAAGGCCCATAGCTGCGGCCCTGATATTGTAATGTGCTCAGATCAAGGGAATCATAAGGGATTACAAACTAAGATTTACCCAGAAAGTTTCATCTCGGTCGGCCGTATGGTTTGCTGTACAGAAAACATTGACAGATGGGAGGGACCTAAAAAATCTGCCTGTTGTTGTGAAGATCTGAATTTTTTTACACAAACTTAAATACAGTGCTGCTATATTCATGCAAAAAAATCATAACGCTATAAGCTACGGCGTGACCTACAGAGAAGCCATTGACTGGCCTTGTAAGGCCCTTAGCTGCGGCCTGAATGTTGTAATGTGCTTCAGATCAAGGGAATCATAAGGGATTTAAACAAGATAATACCCACAAAGTTTCATCTCGGTCGGCCGTATAGTATGCTCTGACAGAAAAACATTGACCAGATGGGAGGGACCTCAAAGATCTGGCCCTGTTGTTTGTGAAGATCTGAATTTTTTTACACAAACTTATATACAGTGCTGCTATATTCACGCAAAAAATCATAACGCTATAAGCTACGGCGTGACCTACAGAGAAGCCATTGACTGGCCCTTGTAAGGCCCTTAGCTGCGGCCTGAATGTTGTAATGTGCTCAGATCAAGGGAATCATAAGGATTACAAACAAAGATAATACCACAAAGTTTCATCTCGGTCGGTGTATGGTATGCTCGTACAGAAAACATTGACCAGATGGAGGGACCTCAAAAATTGCCCTGTTGTTTGTGAAGTTCTGATTTTTTTACACAAACTTATATACAGTGCTGCGATATTCATGCAAAAAATTATAACGCTACAAGCTACGGGCGTGACCTACAGAGAAGCCATTGACTGGCCTTCTAAGGCCCATAGCTGGGGCCCTGAATATTGTATGTGCTAGATCAAGGGAATCATAAGGAATTACAACTAAGATTATACCCGAAAGTTTCATCTCGGTCGGCCGTATGGTATGCTCGTAGGAAACATTGACCAGATGGGAGGGACCTCCCAAAAATCTGACCCTGTTGTTTGTGGAAGTTCTGAATTTTTTTACACAAACTTATATACAGTGCTGCTATATTCATGCAAAAACGTCAATACGCTATAAGTACGGTGGGACCTACAGAGAAACCATTGATGGCCTTCTAAGGCAAATAGTTGCGGACCTGAATTTTGTAATGTGATCAGATCAAGGGAATCATAAAGGATTACAACAAAATAATACCACAAAGTTTCATCTCGGTCGGCCGTATGGTATGCTCGTACAGAAAAAACATTGACAGATGGGAGGGACCTCAAAAATCTGCCCCTGTTGTTTGTGAAGTTCTGAATTTTTTACACAAACTTATATACAGTGCTGCGATATTCATGCAAAAAATTTTAACGCTACAAGCTACGGCGTGTCCTAGAGAAGCCATTGACTGGCCCTTCTAAGGCCCATAGCTGCGGCCCTGAATGTTGTAAAGTACTCAGATTGGGGAATCCATAAGGGATTACAACAAAGATAATACCCACAAAGTTTCATCTCAGTCGGCGTATGGTATGCTGTACAGAAACATTGACAGATGGGGAGGGACCTCAAAAAATTGCCCATGTTGTTTGTGAAGTTCTGATTTTTTACACAAAACTTATATACGAGTGCTGCGATATTCATGCAAAAAAATTATAACGCTACAAGCTACGGCGTGACTACAGAGAAGCCATTGACTGGCCTTCTAAGGCCCATAGCTGCGGCCCTGAATGTTGTAAAGTACTCAGATCAGGGGAATCATAAGGGATTACAACAAAGATAATACCCACAAAGTTCATCTCGTCGGCCGTATGGTATGCTGTACAGAAAACATTGACCAGATGGGAGGGACCTCAAAAATCTGCCCCTGGTTTGTTTTGTGAAGTTCTGAATTTTTTTACACAAATTTATACAGTGCTGCTATATTCATGCAAAAATCAAAACGCTATAAGCTACGGCGGGACTACAGAGAAACCATTGATGGCCCTTGTAAGGCCATAGCTGCGGCCCTGAATATTGTAATGTGCTAGATCAAGGGAATCATAAGGATTACAACTAAGATTATACCCAGAAGTTTCATTCTCGGTCGGCCGTATGGTATACTGTACAGAAAACATTGACCAGATGGGAGGGACCTCAAAAAATTGACCTGTTGTTTGTGAAGATCTGAATTTTTTTACACAAACTTATATACAGTGCTGTATATTCATGCAAAAAATCATTACGCTATAAGCTACGGCGGGACCTACAGAAGAAACCATTGACTGGCCCTTGTAAGGCCCATAGCTGCGGCCCTGAATGTTGTAAAGTACTCAGATCAGGGGAATCATAAGGGATTACAACTAACATAATACCCACAAAGTTTCATCTCGGTCGGTCGTATGGTATGCTCGTACAGAAAACATTGACCAGATGGGGGGACCTCAAAAATCTGCCCCTGTTATTTGTGAGATCTGAATTTTTTTACACAAACTTATATACGTGCTGCTATATTCATGCAAAAAATCATAACGTATAAGCTACGGCGTGACTACAGAGAAAGCCATTGACTGGCCCTTCTAAGGCCCATAGCTGCGGCCTGAATGTTGTAAAGTACTCGATCAAGGGAATCATAAGGGATTACAACAAAGATAATACCACAAAGTTTATCTCGGTCGGATATATGGTATGCTCGTACAGAAAAACATTGAAGATGGGAGGGACCTCAAAAATCTGCCCCTGTTGTTTGTGAAGTTCTGAATTTTTTTACACAAACTTATATACAGTGCTGCTATATTCATGCAAAAAATCAAAACGCTATAAGCTACGGCGGGACCTACAGAGAAACCATTGACTGGCCCTTGTTAAGGCCCATAGCTGCGGGCCCTGAATATTGTAATTTGCTCAGATCAAGGGAATCATAAGGATTACAACTAAGATTATACCCAGAAAGTTTCATCTCGGTCGGCCCCTATGGTATACTCGTACAGAAAACATTGACCAGATGGGAGGGGAACCTCAAAAATCTGACCTGTTGTTTGTGAAGTTCTGAATTTTTTTACACAAACTTATATTACAGTGCTGCTTATTTCATGCAAAAAATCAAATACGCTATAAGCTACGGCGGGACCTACAGAGAAACCATTGACTGGCCTTGTAAGGCCCATAGCTGCGGCCCTGAATGTTGTAAAAGTACTCAGATCAGAGGATCATAAGGGATTACAACTAACATAATACCCACAAAGTTTCATCTCGGTCGGGTCGTATGGTATGCTCGTACAGAAAACAATTGACCAGATGGGGGGGGACCTCAAAAATCTTGCCCCTGTTGTTTGTGAAGTTCTGAATTTTTTTACACAAATTATATACAGTGCTGCGATATTCATGCAAAAAATTATAACGCTACAAGCTATGGCGTGACCTACAGAGGAGCCATTGACTGGCCCTTCTAAGGCCATTAGCTGCGGCCTGAATTTTGTAATGTGCTCAGATCAAGGGAATCATAAGGAATTACAATAAGATTATACCCAGAAAGTTTCATCTCGGTCGGCCGTTGGTATGCTGTACAGAAAAACATTGACCAGATGGGAGGGACCTCAAAAATCTGACCCTGTTGTTTGTGAAGTTCTGAATTTTTTTACACAAACTTATATACAGTGTGTATATTCATGCAAAAAATCAAAACGCTATAAGCTACGGCGGGACCTACAGAGAAACCATTGACTGGCCTTGTAAGGCCCATAGCTGCGGCCCTGAATATTGTAATGTGCTCAGATCAAGGGAATCATAAGGGATTACAACTAAAGATTATACCCAGAAAGTTTTCTCTCGGTCGGCCGTATGGTATGCTCGTACAGAAAACATTGACCAGATGGGAGGGACCTCAAAATTCTGCCCTGTTGTTTGTGAAGTTCTGAATTTTTTTACACAAAACTTATATACAGTGCTGTATATTCATGCAAAAAAATCAAAACGCTATAAGCTACGGCGGGACCTACAGAGGAAACCATTGAACTGGCCCTTGTAAGGCCCATAGCTGGCGGCCTGAATATTGTAATGTGCTCAGATCAAGGGAATCATTAAGGGATTACAACTAAGATTATACCCAGAAAGTTTCATCTCGGTCGGCCGTATGGTATGCTCGTACAGAAAAACATTGACCAGATGGGAGGGACCTCAAAAATCTGCCCTGGTTGTTTGTGAAGTTCTGAATTTTTTTACACAAACTTTATATACAGTGCTGCGATATTCATGCAAAAAATTATAACGCTACAAGCTACGGCGGTGACCTACAGAGAAGCCATTGAGCTGGCCCTTCTAAGGGCCCATAGCTGGGGCCCTGAATATTGTAATGTGCTCAGATCAAGGGAATCATAAAGGAATTACAACTAAGATTATACCCAGAAAGTTTCATCTCGGTCGGCCGTATGGTAGGCTCGTACAGAAACATTGACCAGATGGGAGGGACCTCAAAAAATTGACCCTGTTGTTTGTGAAGTTTGAATTTTTTTACACAACTTATATACAGTGCTGCTATATTCATGCAAAAAGTCAATCGCTATAAGCTACGGTGGGACCTATAGAGAAACCATTGACTGGCCCTTCTAAGGCAAATAGTTGCGGGCCTGAATTTTGTAATGTGATCAGATCAAGGGAATCATAAGGGATTACAACAAAGATAATACCACAAAGTTTCATCTCGGTCGGCCCGTATGGTTGGCTCGTACAGAAAACATTGACAGATGGGAGGGACCTCAAAAATTGCCCCTGTTGTTTGTGAAGTTCTGAATTTTTTTACACAAACTTATATCAGTGCTCCGATATTCATGCAAAAAATTATAACGCTACAAGCTACGGCGTGGACCTACAGAGAAGCCATTTGATGGCCCTTCTAAGGCCATAGCTGCGGCCTGAATGTTGTAAAGTACTAGTCAGGGGAATCATAAGGGATTACAACAAAGATTAATACCCACAAAGTTTCATCTCAGTCGGCCGATGGTATGCTCGTACAGAAAACATTGACCAGATGGGAGGGACCTCAAAAATCTGCCCCTGTTGTTTGTGAAGTTCTGAATTTTTTTACACAAACTTATATTACAGTGCTGCTATATTCATGCAAAAAAAAATCAAAAAACGCTATAAGTACGGCGGGACCTACAGAGAAAACCATTGATGGCCCTTGTAAGGCCCATAGCTGCGGCCTTGAATATTGTAATGTGCTCAGATCAAGGGAATCATAAGGGATTACAACTAAGATTATACCCAGAAAAGTTTCATCTCGGTCGGCCTGTAATGGTATACTCGTACAGAAAACATTGACAGATGGGAGGGGACCTCAAAAATCTGACCCTGTTGTTTGTGAAGATCTGAATTTTTTTACACAAACTTATATACAGTGCTGCTATATTCATGCAAAAATCATAACGCTATATAGGCTAGGCGTGACCTACAGAGAAGCCATTGACTGGCTTTCTAAAGCCCATAGCTGCGGCCTGAAATGTTGTAAAGTACTCAGATCAAGGGAATCATAAGGGATTACAACAAAGGTAATACCCACAAAGTTTCATCTCGGTCGGATTATGGTATGCTCGTACAGAAAACATTGACAGATGGGGGACCTCAAAAATCTGCCCCTGTTGTTTGTGAAGTTCTGAATTTTTTTACACAAACTTATATACAGTGCTGCTATATTCATGCAAAAAATCAAAACGCTATAAGCTACGGCGGGACCTACAGAGAAACCATTTGACTGGCCCTTTGTAAGGCCCATAGCTGCGGCCCTGAATATTGTATGTGCTCAGATCAAGGAATCATAGGAAATTAAACTAAGATTATACCAGAAAGTTTCATCTCGGTCGGCCGTATGGTAATCGTACAGAAAACATTGCCAGATGGGAGGGACCTCAAAATCTGCCCCTGTTGTTTGTGAAGTTCTGAATTTTTTTACACAAACTTATATTACAGTGCTGCTTATTCATGCAAAAAAATCATACGTATAAGCTACGGCGGGACCTACAGAGAAACCATTGACTGGCCCTTGTAAGGCCCATAGCTGCGGCCCTGAATGTTGTAAAGTACTCAGATCAGGGGAATCATAAGGGATTACAACTAACATAATACCCACAAAGTTTCATCTCGGTCGATCGTATGGTATGCTCGTACAGAAAACATTGACCAGATGGGAGGGACCTCAAAAAATCTGCCTGTTGTTTGTGAGTTCTGAATTTTTTTACACAAAACTATATACAGTGCTGGCGATATTCATGCAAAAAATTATAACGCTACAAGCTATGGCGTGACCTAAGAGGAGCCATTGACTGGCCCTTCTAAGGCCCATAGCTGCGGCCCTGAATATTGTAATGTGTCAGATCAAGGAATCATAAGGAATTACAACTAAGATTATACCGAAAGTTTCATCTCGTCGGCCGTATGGTTGCTCGTACAGAAAAACATTGACAGATGGGAGGGACCTCAAAAAATCTGACCCTGTTGTTTGTGAAGTTCTGAATTTTTTTACACAAACTTATATACAGTGCTGCTATATTCATGCAAAAAATCAAAACGCTATAAGCTACGGCGGGACCTACAGAGAAACCATTGACTGGCCCTTGTAAGGCCCATAGCTGCGGCCTGAATATTGTAATGTGCTCAGATCAAGGGAATCATAAGGGTTTACAACTAAGATTATACCCAGAAAGTTTCATCTCGGTCGGCCGTATGGTATGCTCGTACAGAAAAATTGACAGATGGGAGGGACCTCAAAAATCTGCCCTGTTGTTTGTGAAGATCTGAATTTTTTTACACAACTAAAATACAGTGCTGCTATATTCATGCAAAAAAATCATAACGCTATAAGCTACGGCGTGACCTACAGAGAAGCCATTGACTGGGCCCTTGTAAGGCCCTTAGCTGCGGCCCTGAAATGTTGTAATGTGCTCAGATCAAGGGAATATAAGGGATTTTAACAAAGATAATACCCACAAAGTTTATCTCAGTCGGCGGTTAGTGTATGCTCGTACAGAAACATTGACCAGATGGGAGGGACCTCAAAAATCTGCCCTGTTGTTGTGAAGTTCTGAATTTTTTTACACAAACTTTATACAGTGCTGCGATATTCATGCAAAAAATTATAACGCTACAAGCTACGGCGTGACCTACAGAGAGCCATTGACTGGGCCCTTCTAAGGCCCATAGCTGGGGCCCTGAATATTGTAATGTGTCAGATCAAGGGAATCATAAGGGAATTACAACTAAGATTATACCCAGAAAGTTTCATCTCGGTCGGCCGTTATGGTTATGCTCGTACGGAAACATTGACAGATGGGAGGGACCTCAAAAATCTGACCCTGTTGTTTGTGAAGTTCTGAATTTTTTTACACAAAACTTATATACAGTGCTGCTATATTCATGCAAAACGTCATACGCTATAAGCTACGGTGGGACCTACAGAAAAGAAACCATTGATGGCCCTTCTAAGGCAAATAGTTGCGGACCTGAATTTTGTAATGTGATAGATCAAGGGAATCATAAAGGATTACAACAAAGATAATACCACAAAGTTTCATCTCGGTCGGCCGTATGTTATGCTCGTACAGAAAACATTGACCAGATGGGAGGGACCTCAAAATCTGCCCCTGTTGTTTGTGAAAATTCTGAATTTTTTACACAAACTTATATACAGTGCTGCGATATTCATGCAAAAAATTATAACGCTACAAGTACGGCGTGGCCTACAGAGAAGCCATTGACTGGCCCTTCTAAGGGCCCATAGCTGCGGCCCTGAATGTTGTAAAGTACTCAGATCAGGGGAATCATAGGGATTACAACAAAGATAATACCACAAAGTTTCATCTCAGTCGGCCCCGTATGGTTATGCTGTACAGAAACATTGCCAGATGGGAGGGACCTCAAAAATCTGCCCATGTTGTTTGTGAAGTTCTGAATTTTTTTACACAAACTTATAACAGTGCTGCGATATTCATGCAAAAATTATAACGCTTACAAGCTCGGCGTGAACCTACAGAGAAGCCATTGATGGCCCTTCTAAGGCCCATAGCTGCGGCCTGAATGTTGTAAGTACTCAGATCAGGGGGAATCATAAGGGATTACAACAAAGATAATACCCACAAAGTTTTCATCTCAGTCGGCCCCTTTGGTATGTCGTACAGAAAAACATTGACCAGATGGGAGGGGACTCAAAAATACTGCCCCTGTTGTTGTGAAGTTCTGAATTTTTTTACACAAAACTTATATACAGTGCTGCTATATTCATGCAAAAAATCAAAACGCTATAGCTACGCGGGACCTACAGAGAAACCATGACTGGCCTTGTAAGGCCCCATAGCTGCGGCCTGAATATTGTAATGTGCTCAGATCAAGGGAATTATAAGGGATTACAACTAAGATTATACCCAGAAAGTTTCATCTCGGTCGGCCGTATGGTATACTCGTACAGAAAACATTGACCAGATGGGAGGGACCTCAAAAAAATCTGACCTGTTGTTTGTGAAGATCTGAATTTTTTTTACACAAAATTATATACAGTGCTGCTATATTTCATGCAAAAAATCATTACGCTATAAGCTACGGCGGGACTACAGAGGAAAACATTGGACTGGCCCTTGTAAGGCCATAGCTGCGGCCTGAAGTTGTAAAGTACTCAGATCAGGGGAATCAATAAGGGATTACAACTAACATAATACCCACAAAAGTTTCATCTCGGTCGGTCGTATGGTATGCTCGTACAGAAAACATTGACCAGATGGGAGGGACCTCAAAAAATCTGCCCCTGTTATTTGTGAAGATCTGAAAATTTTTTTTACACAAACTTATATACAGTGCTGGTATATTCATGCAAAAAATCATAACGCTATAAGCTACGGCGTGGAACTACAGAGAAGCCATTGACTGGCCCTTCTAAGGCCCATAGCTGCGGCCCTGAATGTTGTAAAGTACTCAGATCAAGGGAATCTAAGGGATTACAACAAAGATTAATCCACAAAGTTTCATCTTGGTCGGATATATGGTATGCTCGTACAGAAAAACATTGACCAGATGGGAGGGACCTCAAAAATCTGCCCTGTTGTTTGTGAAGTTCTGAATTTTTTTACACAAACTTATATACAGTGTGCTATATTCATGCAAAAAATCAAAAACGCTATAAGCTTACGGCGGGACCTACAGAGAAAAAATTGACTGGCCCTTGTAAGGCCCATAGCTGCGGCCCTGAATTTGTAATTTGCTCAGATCAAGGGAATATAAGGAATTACAACTAAGATTATACCAGAAGTTTCATCTCGGTCGGCCGTTATGGTATACTCGTACAGAAAAAAACATGACAGATGGGAGGGACCTCAAAAATCTGACCTGTTGTTTGTGAAGTTCTGAATTTTTTTACACAAACTTAATACAGTGCTTGTATTTTCATGCAAAAAATCAATACGCTATAAGCTACGGCGGGACCTACAGAGAAAACCATTGACTGGCCCTTGTAGGCCCTTAGCTGCGGCCCTGAATGTTGTAAAGTACTCAGATCAGGGGATTATAAGGGATTACAACTAACATAATACCCACAAGTTTCATCTCGGTCGGTCGTATGGTATGCTCGTACAGAAAACATTTGACAGATGGGAGGGACCTCAAAAAATCTGCCCCTGTTGTTTGTGAAGTTCTGAATTTTTTTTACACAAACTTATATACAGTGCTGCGATATTCATGCAAAAAAATTATAACGCTACAAGCTATGGCGTGACCTACAGAGGAGCCATTGACTGGCCTTCTAAGGCCCATAGCTGCGGCCCTGAATATTGTAATGTGCTCAGATCAAGGGGGATCATAAGGAATTACAACTAAGATTATACCCAGAAAGTTTCATCTCGGTCGGCGCGTATGGTATGCTCGTACAGAAAACATTGACCAGATGGGAGGGACCTCAAAATTCTGACCCTGTTGTTTGTGAAGTTCTGAATTTTTTTACACAAACTTATATACAGTGCTGCTATATTCATGCAAAAAATCAAAACGCTATAAGCTACGGCGGGACTACAGAGAAAACCATTGGATGGCCCTTGTAAGGCCCATAGCTGCGGCCCTGAATATTGTTAATGTGCTCAGATCAAGGGATCATAAGGGATTAAAACTAAGATTATACCCAGAAAGTTTCATCTCGGTCGGGCCGTATGGTATGCTCGTACAGAAAACATTGACCAGATGGGGGGACCTCAAAAATCTGCCCCTGTTGTTTGTGAAGATCTGAATTTTTTTACACAAACTAAAATACAGTGTGCTATATTCATGCAAAAATCAAACGCTATAAAAGTACGGCGGGACCTACAGAGAAACATGATGGCCCTTGTAAGGCCCATAGCTGCGGCCCTGAATATTGTATGTGCTCAGATCAAGGGAATCATAAGGGATTACAACTAAGATTATACCCAGAAAGTTTCTCTCGGTCGGGCCGTATGTATGCTCGTACAGAAAACATTGACCAGATGGGAGGGACCTCAAAAATCTGCCCCTGTTGTTTGTGAAGTTCTGAATTTTTTTACACAAACTTATTACAGTGCTGCGATATTCATGCAAAAAAATTATAAACGCTACAAGCTACGGCGTGACCTACAGAGAAGCCTTGACTGGCCTTCTAAGGCCCATAGTGGGGCCCTGAATATTGTAATGTGCTCGATCAAGGGGATCATAAGGAATTACAACTAAGATTTATACCCAGAAAGTTTCATCTCGGTCGGCCGTATGGTATGCTCGTACAGAAAAAAATTGACCAGATGGGAGGGACCTCAAAAATTGACCTGTTGTTTGTGAAGTTCTGAATTTTTTTACACAAATTATTATACAGTGCTGCTATATTCATGCAAAAAGTCATACGCTTTAAGCTACGGTGGGACCTATTAGAGAAACCATTGACTGGCCCTTCTAAGGCAAATAGTTGCGGACTGAATTTTGTAATGTGATCAGATCAAGGGAATATAAGGGATTACAACAAAGATAATACCCACAAAGTTTCATCTCGGTCGGCCGTATGGTATGCTCGTACAGAAAAACATTGACCAGATGGGAGGGACCTCAAAAATCTGCCCCTGTTGTTTGTGAAGTTCTGAATTTTTTTACACAAACTTATATTACAGTGCTGCGATATTCATGCAAAAAAATTATAACGCTACAAGCTACGGCGTGACCTACAGAGAAGCCATTGACTGGCCCTTCTAGGCCCATAGCTGCGGCCCTGAATGTTGTAAAGTTACTCAGATCAGGGGAATCATAAGGGATTACCAACAAAGATAATACCCACAAAGTTTCATCTCAGTCGGCCGTATGGTATGCTGTACAGAAAACATTGACCAGATGGGAGGGACCTCAAAAATCTGCCCTGTTGTTTGTGAAGTTCTGAATTTTTTTACACAAACTTATATACAGTGCTGCTATTATTTCATGCAAAAAATCAAAACGCTATTAAGCTACGGCGGGACCTACAGAGAAAACCATTGACTGGCCCTTGTAAGGCCCCATAGCTGCGGCCTGAATATTGTAATGTGCTCAGTCAAGGGAATCATAAGGGATTACAACTAAGATTATACCCAGAAAATTTCATCTCGGTCGGGCCGTATGGTATACTCGTACAGAAAACATTGTCCAGATGGGAGGGACCTCAAAAATCTGACCCTGTTGTTTGTGAAGATCTGAATTTTTTTACACAAACTATATACAGTGCTGCTATATTCATGCAAAAAAAATCATAACGCTATAAGCTACGGCGTGACCTACAGAGAGCATGGACTGGCTCTTCTAAGCCATAGCTGCGGCCCTGAATGTTGTAAGTACTCAGTCAAGGGAATCATAAGGGATTACAACAAAGATAATACCCACAAAGTTTCATCTCGGTCGGATATATGGTATGCTCGTACAGAAAACATTGACCAGATGGGAGGGACCTCAAAAATCTGCCCTGTTGTTTGTGAAGTTCTGAATTTTTTTACACAAACTTTATACAGTGTGCTATTTTCATGCAAAAAAATCAAAACGCTATAAGCTACGGCGGGACTACAGAGAAAACCATTGACTGGCCCTTGTAAGGCCCATAGCTGCGGCCTGAATATTGTAATGTGCTCAGATCAAGGGAATCATAAGGAATTACAACTAAGTTATACCCAGAAAGTTTCATCTCGGTCGGCCGTATGGTATACTCGTACAGAAACATTGACCAGATGGGAGGGACTCAAAAATTGACCCTGTTGTTTGTGAAGTTCTGAATTTTTTTTACACAAATCTTATATACAGTGCTGTATATTCATGCAAAAAAACAATTACGCTATAAGCTACGGGGGACCTACAGAGAAACCATTGATGGCCTTGTAAGGCCCATAGCTGCGGCCTGAATGTTGTAAAGTTACTCAGATCAGGGGAATATAAGGGATTACAACTAACATATTACCACAAAGTTTCATCTCGGTCGATCGTAGGTATGCTCGTACAGAAAACATGACCAGATGGAGGGACTCAAAAATCTGCCCCTGTTGTTGTGAAGTTCTGATTTTTTTACACAAACTTATATACAGTGCTGCGATATTCTGCAAAAAATTATAACGCTACAAAGCTATGGCGTGACCTACAGAGAGCCATTGGACTGGCCTTCTAAGGCCATAGCTGCGGCCCTGATATTGTAATGTGTCAGATCAAGGGAATCATAAGGAATTACAACTAAGATTATTACCCAGAAAGTTCATCTCGGTCGGCCGTTTATGGTATGCTCGTACAGAAAACATTGACCAGATGGGGGGGGACCTCAAAAATCTGACCCTGTTGTTTGGAAGTTCTGAATTTTTTTACACAAACTTATATTACAGTGCTGCTATTTCATGCAAAAAATCAAAACGCTATAAGCTACGGCGGGACCTACAGAGAAACCATTGATGGCCCTTGTAAGGCCCATAGCTGCGGCCCTGAAATATTGTAATGTGCTCAGATCAAGGGAATCATAAGGAATTACAACTAAGATTATACCAGAAAGTTTCATCTCGGTCGGCCGTATGGTATGCTCGTACAGAAAACATTGACCAGATGGGAGGGACCTCAAAATCTGCCCTGTTGTTTGTGAAGTTCTGAATTTTTTTACACAAAACTTATATACAGTGCTGCGATATTCATGCAAAAAATTTAAACGCTACAAGTACGGCGTGACCTACAGAGAAGCATTGACTGGCCCTTCTAAGGCCCATAGCTGCGGCCCTGAATGTTGTAAAGTACTCAGATCAAGGGAATCATAAGGGATTACAACTAAGATTATACCCAGAAAGTTTCATCTCGGTCGGCCGTATGGTATACTCGTACAGAAAACATTGACCAGATGGGAGGGACTCAAAATCTGACCTGTTGTTTGTGAAGATCTGAATTTTTTTACACAAACTTATATACAGTGCTGCTATATTCATGCAAAAAAATCTAACGCTATAAGCTACGGCGTGACTACAGAGAAGCCATTGACTGGCTCTTCTAAAGCCATAGCTGCGGCCCTGATGTTGTAAAAGTATCAGATCAAGGGAATCATAAGGGATTACAAACAAAGATAATACCCACAAAGTTTCATCTCGGTCGGTTATATGGTATGCTCGTACAGGAAAACATTGACCAGATGGGAGGGACCTCAAAAATTCTGCCCCTGTTGTTTGTGAAGTTCTGAATTTTTTTTACACAAAACTTATATACAGTGCTGCTATATTCATGCAAAAAATCAAAACGCTATAAGCTACGGCGGGACCTACAGAGAAACCATTGACTGGCCCTTGTTAAGGCCCATAGCTGCGGCCCTGAATATTGTAATGTGCTCAGATCAAGGGAATCATAAGGAATTACAAACTAAGATTATACCCAGAAAGTTTCATCTCGGTCGGCCGTATGGTATACTCGTACAGAAAACATTGACGATGGGAGGGACCTCAAAAATCTGACCCTGTTGTTTGTGAAGTTCTGAATTTTTTTACACAAACTTATATCAGTGCTGCTATATTCATGCAAAAAATCAATACGCTATAAGCTACGCGGGGACCTACAGGAAAACCATTGACGGCCTGTAAGGCCCATAGCTGCGGCCCTGAATGTTGTAAAGTACTCAGATCAGGGGAATCATAAGGGATTACAACTAACATAATACCCACAAAGTTTCATCTCGGTCGATCGTATTGGTATGCTCGTACAGAAAAACATGACCAGATGGGAGGGACCTCAAAATCTGCCCTGTGTTTGTGAAGTTCTGAATTTTTTTACACAAACTTATATACAGTGCTGCGATATTCTGCAAAAATTATAACGCTACAAGCTATGGGTGACCTACAGAGGAGCCATTGACTGGCCTTCTAAGGCCCATAGCTGCGGCCTGAATATTGTAATGTGCTCAGATCAAGGGAATCATAAGGAATTACAACTAGATTATACCCAGAAAGTTTCATCTCGGTCGGCGTATGGTATGCTCGTACAGAAAACATTGACCAGATGGGGAGGGACCTCAAAAATCTGACCCTGTTGTTTGTGAAGTTCTGAATTTTTTTACACAAACTTATATACAGTGTGCTTATATTCATGCAAAAAATCAAAAACGCTATAAGCTACGGCGGGACCTACAGAGAAACCATTGACTGGCCCTTGTAGGCCCATAGCTGCGGCCTGAATATTGTAATGTGCTCAGATCAAGGGAATCATAAGGGATTAAACTAAGATTATACCAGAAAGTTTCATCTCGGTCGGCCGTATGGTATGCTCGTACAGAAAACATTGACCAGATGGGAGGGACCTCAAAAATTGCCCCTGTTGTTTGTGAAGATCTGAATTTTTTTACACAAACTAAAATACAGTGCTGCTATATTCAATGCAAAAAAATCATAACGCTATAAGCTACGGGCGTGACCTACAGAGAAGCCATTGACTGGGCCCTTGTAAGGCCCTTAGTGCGGCCCTGAATGTTGTAATGTGCTCAGATCAAGGGAATCATAAGGGATTTTTAACAAAAAATAATACCCACAAAGTTTCATCTCGGTCGGCCGTTTATGTATGCTCTGACAGAAAACATTGACCAGATGGGAGGGACCTCAAAGATTGGCCCTGTTGTTTGTGAAGATCTGAATTTTTTTACACAAACTTATATACAGTGCTGCTATATTCACGCAAAAAATCATACGCTATAAGCTACGGCGTGACCTACAGAGAAGCCATTGACTGGCCCTTGTAAGGCCCTTAGCTGCGGCCCCTGGATGTTGTAATGTGTCAGATCAAGGGAATCATAAGGGGATTACAACAAAGATATACCACAAAGTTTCATCTCGGTCGGTCGTATGGTATGCTCGTACAGAAAAATTGACCAGGATGGGAGGGACCTCAAAAATTGCCCTGTTGTTTGTGAAGTTCTGAATTTTTTTACACAAACTTATATTACAGTGCTGCGATTTCTTGCAAAAAATTATAAACGCTACAAGCTACGGCGTGACCTACAGAGGAAGCCATTGACTGGCCCTTCTAAGGCCCATAGTGCGGCCCTGAATGTTGTAAAGTACTCAGATCAAGGGAATCATAAGGGATTACAACAAAGATAATACCAGAAAGTTTCATCTCGGTCGGATATATGGTATGCTCGTACAGAAAACATTGACCAGATGGGAGGGACCTCAAAAATCTGCCCTGTTGTTTGTGAAGTTCTGAATTTTTTTACACAAACTTATATACAGTGCTGCTATATTCATGCAAAAAATCATACGCTATAAGCTACGGTGGGACCTACAGAGAAACCATTGATGGCCCTTCTAAGGCAAATAGTTGCGGACCTGATTTTTTGTAATGTGATCAGATCAAGGGAATCATAGGGGATTACAACAAAGATAATACCCACAAGTTTCATCTCGGTCGGCGTATGGTATGCTCTGACAGAAAACATTGACCAGTGGGAGGGACCTCAAAAATCTGCCCTGTTATTTGTGAAGATCTGAATTTTTTTACACAACTTATATTACAGTGTGCTATATTCATGCAAAAAAATCATAACGCTATAAGCTACGGCGTGACTACAGAGAAGCCATTGACTGGCCCTTGTAAGGCCCTTAGCTGCGGCCCTGATGTTGTAATGTGCTCAGATCAAGGGAATCATAAGGGATTTCAACAAAGATAATACCCACAAAGTTTCATCTCGGTCGGCCTTTATAGTATGCTCTGACAGAAAACATTGACCAGATGGGAGGGGACCTCAAAATCTTGCCCCTGTTATTTGTGAAGATATGAATTTTTTTACACAAACTTATATACAGTGCTGCTATATTCATGCAAAAAATCAATACGCTATAAGCTACGGCGGGACCTACAGAGAAACCATTGGATGGCCCTTTAGGCCCATAGCTGCGGCCCTGAATATTGTAATGTGCTCAGATCAAGGGAATCATAAGGGATTACAACTAAGATTATACCAGAAAGTTTCATTCGGTCGGCCGTATGGTATGCTCGTACAGAAAACATTGACCAGATGGGAGGGGACCTCAAAAATCTGCCCCTGTTGTTTGTGAGATCTGATTTTTTACACAAACTTATATACAGTGCTGCTATATTCATGCAAAAAATCAATACGCTATAAAGCTACGGCGGGACCTACAGAGAAACCATTGACTGGCCCTTGTAAGGCCCATAGCTGCGGCCCTGAATATTGTAATGTGCTCAGATCAAGGGAATCTAAGGGATTACAACAAAGATAATACCCAAAAGTTACATCTCGGTCGGCCGTATGGTATGCTCTGACAGAAAAAATTTGACCAGATGGGAGGGACCTCAAAATCTGCCCTGTTGTTTGTGAAGATCTGAATTTTTTTACACAAACTTAAATACAGTGTTTGCTATATTCATGCAAAAAATCATAACGCTATAAGCTACGGCGTGACCTACAGAGAAGCCATTGACTGGCCCTTGTAAGGCCCTTAGCTGCGGCCCTGATGTTGTAATGTGCTCAGATCAAGGGAATCATAAGGGATTTAAACAAAGATAATACCACAAAGTTTCATCTCGGTCGGCCGTATAGTATGCTCTGACAGAAAACATTGACCAGATGGGAGGGACCGGACGTTCGTACGGAATGGACGGGTGTACCACCGGTGGTACACAATGTCGGAGAGCCGTATTATCGCCGGCGCCGGTCCACAAGAGAATTCACGAAAAACCATGCCGGTGTCTAAGCACTAGGCCCGGTGGCTATTTCTTATGTTAATCGGAAATTGACAAAGTAATATTTATTTTAATAGTCTGGTTTATTTTATGTTTTAGTACGTACTTACGTAGGTATATAGATCTCTTCTTATATAATATATTAATAATAAATATGACAGGCTAATAATCTTTCATCTTTGAGTTGCAAAAAAAAGATTAGACATGACACCAAGTAAAAATTACGAGGCCAAGGACTTCGATTGTTATACACCTCTCTTTAAATAAATGTTCAATATAAAAAAAAATTACCGCACAATACCAGGAAAACTTTCAAAAGGGTAAATTCGCAAACCGCCTCAAGTTATGGGGGCTTTTTTAGAAATAGAGCTGGTACCGAAAACTAGAGATTGATGGTTTTTGTGAAGAGTTTCTGTACACTAAAACGCCTTATACATATAGGGCTTTTATTTCAATATGATTCTTATGGGATTATGATTGTCATTTAACACTCCAAGTTGATATACTTATCAATTTGTAAAAAAACATGTCAATTTTGGCTGAACAAGGCTAGCACAGAACAATATGTCATATAAAATATTGCGGCGGATGAACGTGTTAAGTATTAAATCGAGGAAGGGTCCAATTTTAAGACAGTCTTTGCCCTGAAACTTGTAATCTATCGCGGTTAGCTATATCCCCCAAAAACACCACTTTGTGGTTAGAAAAAGAAGAACGGCCACTCAAAAGAATGATTATAATTAGCTAAAAATAAATGATATCAAATGAGAACACCTTACCCTTTTCTTTCTATATCTCTGCAACTCCTCTCTGAATTTATTCCTCTTATGTTCATTTTCTTTATCCTTTCTAGGGGTCATCCCAAACTGATTTTCTTTTAAATTTACTTGTTGCACGGCAATAAAAAAATGGCGGTCGTGGTGTAATTTCTCGATTCAAATCAATAAGTTCAGAAAAATCATACTCGACCGCCATTTTTTATTGCCGTGCAACAAGTAAATTTAAAGAGAAATCAAGTTTGGGATGACCCCTAGAAAGGATAAAGAAAGATGAACATAAGGGAATAAATTCGAGAGGAGTGCGAGATATAGAAAGAGAAGGGGTAAGGTGTTCTCAATTTGATATCATTTATTTTTAGCTAATTATAATCATTCTTTTGAGTGAGGCGTTCTTCTTTTTCTAACCACAAAGTGGGTGTTTTTGGGGGGATATCAGTTCTTTTTGTACGAAAATATGGAGGTTCATACACTACTGAAACATTATGAATAACAAAAGTAAATAAGCGGGGAAAAAATGTGAATGTACCAAGTTGTCTTTTTTTAAGATATAGATTTAGCAGTAGGTATTTAATTTTTTAAGGGTCAATATGTATTTAGATCACAGATTTGGCCCCTGAGTCCCCAAAGTGACTAAATAATATATAAATTTGCAATGCAAGACCTTTTGATTCTATACTCTACTGATTAGGTTTAACTTTCAATGCTAAATAGACCTCAGAGCCTCCTATGAGGGACACTAAAACACCTGGATTTATAAATGCCAAAGAAATTAATTGTAATCACCTTATCAAGGTGAGGTAATGGTTCGGGCGCATCACGATTCGTCTCAAAAAAGGGTTTTTTAAAAAAGGTATTAAAATGACCACCGATTCGTCTCAAAACATTTTTTTTTGGCGAAAAAGTAAACAACACGATTGTTTCTAGTACGACAGTAAAATACGGTACATATTGAGGGATATTTTTTACATCTTATTTAAAAATCTTAGAGGGAATTTATGCATTTATGCAAAAATGCCTTCTATGCATTTTACCTAACCCTACTTTAAAACCTAAGGCATTGCCTTCTATGTATTATCCCTAACTCTACTATATTTTTGAGGCATGGCCTTTATTGTATTTTACCTAACCCTACTATATTCTTGAGGCATGGCCTTCTATGCTTTTACCTAACCCTACTATATTCTTGAGGCATGGCCTTCTATGCATTTTTACCTACCCTACTTTAAACCTAAGGCATTGCCTTCTATGTATTATCCCTAACCGTAATACTATATTCTTGGGCATGACCTTCTATGTATTTTACCTAACCCTTACTATATTCTTGGGCATGGGCTTCTTTGTATTTTACCTAACCCTACTGTCAAACACTCAAATAAACACTGATAACTGTTACTGGTTCAAAACAATAACATCGTGAACATCGCCATTTTATAGGGATTATTTTTTTTTGGTGCGAGAGGGAATTTTTTCTTATGGGGATAGTTTGAAAGGGATATTATATATTTTCGATTTTTGAGTATTTGAGAGAATCGTGTTATGAGACGAATCGTGTTTTGTTTTTCTTGAGACGAATCGTGTTGTGAAAAAGGCCACCTCAGGTAGTTTGAGACGAATCGTGAAATCCCCATGAGTTCTCTCCCGTTGACCTTTTCTTACCGAATTCTCTCCGGCTTATTGCAGGGGTCACCCGAGTATCTCTCCCTTAAATGAGACCATGCTTTTTTACATTAGTATTTAAGAAATTGAAAACTATAAAATTATCATTTTTTATATAAGAATCGGTCTTTTATAGGAAATCTTTAAAATCTCTAACTAATGAAAGGCCAATGCCTTCAGTGTATAGTAGAGTTAGGTGAAATACATTAGACGGCCATGCCTCAGGAATATAGTAGGGTTAGGGATAATACAAAGAAGGCAATGCCTCGGGTTTATAGTAGGGTTAGGTAAATATATAGAAGGCCATGCCTTGGGTTTATCATAGGGTTAGGAAAAAATACATGAAGGCCATGCTCAGGCTGTCTATATCAATGATTCCTTAGGTGTTTCGATTATAATTTTTATGCTAGGCCTAAACTATGTAGGTATTAAATCAGGTAAAAATGCAAGCGACGCGACGGGAGACATTTGGTGTTGATAAAACCATGAGCGGTAGAGAACTCGGGTGGGGACGTCCCTTATCAATACAAGGTATGAGTGTACCCCGGGACATAATGGACAGAGAAAAAAAACTTCCCTGAAGGGGATCGAACCCAAGTCATCGTGCGTGCAGGCATAGTATTGCTACCCCACTTGGCAAAGTCACTACATTGTCACAACTTTTAGTGAGTAGCATCGACATTATGAGAGCTATTCATCATATTTATCTCCATCCAACCATGTCCAAAATCAATCTCGTAATGCCGCCCAGGTCATTGGCTAATTCGGCAACTACTAAAAATTTTCCTCGCGAGGGTAATGGGGTCGTCATGAAGATCAAATATAAAGATTGATTGGTAAAACAAAACAACGTTAAGGCCAAATTGAAATATAGAGCTAAAAAATTTCGTCCCCACCAGATTCGAACCATGCTGACTGGGGTGGCAGGTCGAGCATGCTACCAATAGACAAGTTGTTTTCTAAAGAAAACGGACGGAAAATGAAATAACTAAATTAATACTTGGAAAATTAAACATTAAAATTTGCAGTGAGATAGCGAGGTCATCTCGAAAATAATACTGGCCAGATCTAAGCACTAAGCTAAGGATTCGAAGGTCCCCTACCCGCCAAAGAAAATGAAAAAGGGGCCACAGGTGCCACCCTGTGGACCGGATGGAAGGAATAAAATCCATATAATTTGGTATTGTCATCAAGATCTTTCATTTGATACCACTTAAGATTAGTATTATCCTTCAATTCCCGATTTGGGCTCCCAAAATCGAGGCCGCCCAAATGGGCCGCCGCTTATAATTTAGACTTTTTTTTTGGTCCAGGCTCTCTCATTAATTCTTGATCACTTTGACACCTCACTTAATCTTCAGTGCCAAGTTAAGGGACACGAAGTCGGGTCTCAAAGGATCCGTATGAAAAAAAACAGAAAAAAAAAAAAAATTATGATTTTTTCATGTCTTTCACGATTGTTGGGGGGTCTCGAAAATAGGGTTCCGTTGGGCCTAGGAAGTCAAACAAAAGTCAAATCAATTTATTTTTTCAACGTAGAGTCCATTTCTGCAATAAAAATCGCAATATTTTGAAATTCATGTTGCACTTTTCGCTGGCTGAAAGTACATGAAATGCATGGGAACTATGTTTTCCGTAACCTTACATCTGCCGGGCTGTCTCTTTCTTTGTATAGGCGTTCTTCACACCTCGGCCGAGGTTTTTGATTTTTTTTTTTTTTTTGATAACACTGGAGCTTTCATTAAATTCATTTTCGGTCCCATTCTGACTTACCGTTTTCGAAATATTAGCCAGAAATAAGTGTAGGTATTTAATGTTTTCTTCTTATGGCATCTTGATGATATACCTCAACAAGCCGGGTTGCACCGGCTTCGCCAAGCCATCATACACGCACATACATACCACATACATCACACACCACCCATCACACGCACACACATCTATCACGATCACACACATACATACCACATACACCCAACCCATAGATGCACACATTTGCACAGACACGCAATACATACAATTATAACACACACACACACACACACACACACACACACACACACACACACACCACACACACACACACTACACATAGACGCAGATCGTTGTAAAATTCATAATCCGATCCAAATTTTTCATAGAGTGTAAATGTACTTGTACATCTGAAGAATATTGAAAATGGAGCAAACTGGCTATATTTTGGTATCGTACGGCAATTTAATTTAAGGTCGGTCATTTCTCATCAATTTTTTGCTATCTCTTACCGTTTTGCTCAAACATTTTGGACTAACAAAGACATATACAAATTCCGACCATATTTCTCTTTTTATAATTTATTAAGACTAGCGGGCTGCATCGCTTCGGCAATCCATCACACCCATACACCCACACACACATACCACATATACATCACTCCCACATTATTAAAAACATAGGACGGACCACACATAACACTCACACACATATAGAACATCACGATAATTTTCAAGTGCAAATCGTGAAAACTCTGAAAAAAAGGGTCGAAAATTGAAACAATCTGGCTTTATCTCGAGAACGTACGTCAGAATTAATGGATAAAATAAAAGCTTGTTATGTCCTTAGTGTTATTGTATAATAAAAAAATATAGGTCATCGTGATAGATGCAAGTTCAAGGGTAAAGACTGTCTTAAAATCGGAACTTTCCTCAAGGCAATACTTGGGAAGGTCATAACTCAAGGACAGTTTGGAATTTCGGACTTTGAAAGTGTTCCTGGTATCAAACGGCAAATTTACTTGGGGTTATCTCTCATCAAATTTTTGCTATCTCTTATCGTTTGCTCAAACATTAGGGACACACAAAGATCCAATCTCGTCCAATTTCTCATTTATGAATAGAGATAAATAAGTCAACGTGTGAACAAAGGACTTAAGAGTATACCTCCTGATAATCACGAAAACCCTTGTGCATTTTTTGTTTTCTACTCGGTACAATTCAGAATTTTGCCTAAAAAACTCATAAAATCCTCATATAGGGTGTTAGAAGATCAAGTTGAGCAGGAGGATGGACGGTTTCTCTGTGGGTCAAGCCATAGCAGTAATTCTTAATTTCAGAATCTACTCTAATAAAAGAAGCAGAGATAAGGGGTCCCTCTAATTGGTCAAAGTTTTCTATACGAGTATACCTATGGCCGACCGACATGACACTTTGTGGATATAATCTTTATTGTAATTTATAAATCCCTTATTTGAGCACATTAAAACACCAGGGCCGCAGCTAAGGGCCTTACAAGGGCCAGTCAATGGTTTCTGTAGGTCATGCCGTAGCTTATAGCGTTATGATTTTTTGCATGAAATAGCGCACTGTATATAAGTTTGTGTAAAAAAAAATTCATTTTCACAAACAACGGGGAGATTTTTGGGGGGTCCCTCCCATTGGTAATGTTTTCTGTACGAGCATACCATACGGCCGACCGAGATGAAACTTTTGGGTATTATCTTTTTGTAATCCCTTTGATTCCCCTGATTGAGTACTTTAAAAAACATTCGGGCCGCAATTGGGCCTTAGAGGGCCAGTCAATGGCTTCTCTGTGGTCACGCCGTGCTTATAGCGTTATTATTTTTTGTGAATATGCAGCCTGTTTATAAGTTTGTGTTAAAAAATTTATATCTTCAAAACAACAGGGGAGATTTTGAGGTCCCTCCCATCTGGTCGTTTTCTGTCGAGCAATTCGGCCGACGAGAGTAACTTTGTGGGTATTATCTTTGTTGTAATCCCTTATGATTCCCTTGATTGAGCAATTACAAATTCAGGGCCCCGTATGGGCCCTTCAAGGGCCCGTCAAATGGCTTCTCTGGGGTCATGCCTAGTCATGGTTTTAAATTTTTTTCATGAATATGCACCATGTATTAAGTTTGTGTAAAAAAAAACAGATCTTTCACAAAAAACAGGGAAATTTTTTTTGGTCCCCCCATTTGGGCAATGTTTTTGTCGAGCATACTATACGCGCCCAGATGAAACTTTTTTGGGTATTATCTTTGTTGTAATCCCCTTTGATTTCCCTGATCTGATACTTTAAACTTCAGGGCCGAAAATGGGCCCTTTAAAAGGGGCCAGTCAATGGCTTCTGTAGGGGCATGCCGTAGTTAGAGGTTATGATTTTTTGCAGATATAGCAGCACTGTATATAAATTTGTGTAAAAAAAAATTTAGATTTCACAAAAAAACAGGGGCAGATTTTTGGGTCCTCCCATTGGTCAAAGTTTTTGTACGAGCTACCTACGGGACGAGATGAAATTTGTGGGTATTTTCTTTGTTGTAACCCCTTTTATTCCCCTTTTTGAGTACTTTAAACATTCAGGGCCGCAGCTATGGGGGTTTACAAGGGCCAGTCAAGGTTCTCTGTGGGTCATGGGCCCTAGCTCAAGCGTTTTAATTTTTTGATGAATTTAGCACCCCTGTATATAAGTTTGTGTAAAAAAATCAGATCTTCCAAAAAAAGGGGAAGATTTTTTAGGTCCCCCCTTGGTCAATGTTTTCTGTTTAGAGCATACTATACAGCGCCCAGATGAAAATTTGTGGGTTTATATTTGTTGTAATCCCCTTTTGATTCCCCTGTCTGGTACTTTACAAAAATTCAGGGCCGAAATTGGGGCCCTTTGAAGGGCCAGCAATGGGGTTCTCTGTAGGTCACGCCGTAGCTTATTTGCGGTTTGATTTTTTGATGAATTTAGCGGACTGTAAATATTTGTTAAAAAAAAAGACTTCACAAAACAACGGGAAAATTTTTGAGGTCCCTCCCAATTTTGGGCAATGTTTTCGTCGAGCCCCCACCAACGGCCCCGAGATGAAATTTGGGGTATTTTTTTTGTTGTATCCTTTGATTTCCTGATTGGTACTTTTCAACATTCGGGCCGAAAAAATTGGGGCCCTTTCAAGGGAGTCAATGGCTTTCTGTAGGGTCTGCCCTAGCTTAGGCGTTTATTTTTTATTTTT
>JAMCCL010000486.1:0-29242 GCA_024516035.1 Bactericera cockerelli
ACTGCTGGAATAATGGGACTTTAATAGTCTTAATCGGGCAGTATAAATAAGGCGATATTATTATTATTGAATTAATTCAAAGCCCCAGTTACTACATTAATTTATTACTAAATTAATCGAAACTTCGTGATGCTATATTCCTGGCCACACTCAGTATGGATGAGGTTAATTTGAGTAGCTGGTTTGTGAGTTTCCAGTGAATGGAGGGTAAAAGTCCCGTCATGATATGAGCATACAGTAAATCAAAAAAAAAAAAAAACAGTACATACATAATTACGAGTAATTTTAAATGAACCATTTCTTTTTACTGAATCAGGGTCAAAGAGATCCGACTCACTAAAATGAGCGAGCTGTTCCCTAGGTTTGTGATTCATGATCATGAGTCATGACTCACCTGAGAGGCGACACACACAGGGTCAAAGAGATCCGACTCACTAAAATGAACGAGCTGTTTCTGATTCATGATCATGAGTCATGACTCACCTGAGGCGCGACACACAGGGTCAAAGAGATCCGACTCACTAAAATGAACGAGCTGTTTATGATTCATGATCATGAGTCATGACTCACCTGAGGCGCGACACACAGGGTCAAAGAGATCCGACTCACTAAAATGAACGAGCTGTTTTTGATTCATGATCATGAGTCATGACTCACCTGAGGCGCGACACACAGGGTCAAAGAGATCCGACTCACTAAAATGAACGAGCTGTTTCTGATTCATGATCATGAGTCATGACTCACCTGAGGCGCGAATGAAGACTCCCCGGCGTCAAATTTGTAAGAATCCACTCCGATCTGTTTCTGGAGGTCTTTGAGACGCTTCACATACCTGGGGGAATAATACTAGGTGTGTTAATTATGGTGTAAATTTTGTTCGTACTACCGCGCGCAAAGTCTTTAATAATTTATCAGAGACCTACCATTATTTTTTTCTCACCTGAGTAATTTATTGTACCTACTTTTTACTTCCGAGAAATTTCTAATGTTAAAAATCGGAAGTATTGTGATCGTTTTTGTAAAAAAAAAATATATTTTTTGCTTCGATTACAGATACATCCTCTGTATGATCTCTAAATAAAAGGAACACTAATTTCTATACCTCATAGGTAATAGAAAGTTGAAATCAAGAAAAACAGATTAAAAAAAAATAATAAAAAAAAATGAGTGTTTCACAGCCTATATTCCGTAGCCATGAAATAGGAGCTACTGTAGACGCTTGTGGTCTGTGTTGTAGCCTGCCCATCCCGTAGAATACCTCCTCTCTGATGGGCGAGAAGTGACACAATACTTCCCATTTAGGTGCTGGGTCAACACGAGCGCATCGGAACGTATTCCTTACAAACAACTGTAACCAAATTTTGAATACAAATTTTTGTAGGTGCGGGGGTTCGAACACGGGACCTTCCGCATGGCAAGCGAGTGCTTATCCACTGAGCTTTTCGTGCGCTCTGTAATGAAAGTAATAGAGAGGTTTAGTATAGGGGACAAAAAAATAAATACTCTATTAGATAAAGAGCAAACCCCAAAATACTGAAAGGTGTAAGACCTGCAGCTAAAGAAAGAGGAAAATGACCCTTTATATATCTCTAATTCTTTTATTTACGATTTTCTTCTCTTGAGGAAAATTGTAATCCGCTTAGGTTAGGGGACTGACACCAAAAGCAGCCTGAATTGAAGCGAAATACGAGGAAATGTTATCTTTTTTTCTGTATTAAATGACGTTTTCTTTCTTGATACTTTTTACAAAAAGAAATGCAGCTTTGTGTAGACGGGCTCCTGGATTATTTTACTTCCAAGAAATTTCTAATATCAGAAATCGGAAGTATTGTGTTCGTTCCTGTAAAAAAAAAAAAATATTTTTTTGCTCCGATTTTAATTTTCATATTTCTGGACGTTTCATAACCTCCTGAGCAACTTTGATTTTGTGTCCGTCTGTCGGTCTGTTAATATATTCGTTGTAACGCGCAAATCTCGGAAACTACTCAACGGATTTTGATTAAATTTTGCGCACATATAGGAGACTTTCTGTAGATGGTTCCACTTTAAATAACTTGTCATGTCGCGTCTGGGTTTCGAGCCCACGACCTCTGGAATCTCTAGTTTCACAGAGTGCCACCTTTACCACTGTGCTACCGGAACAGACAGACAAAGGCACCTACATATACAGGGTGTCCCACCAAACTTGGACACCTCAAATTACTCGGCCCCTGAAAGAGTTTTTGAAAAATAAAATAATCTAGGGTAAATGTGCTAATTATGCGGTTTCAGTTATGAAACTTTTTTTATACAGGGTGGTTCAAAAGTCAGAAATTTAGGTGTCAACTTTCGATTTTTAAATGGATCGACCTGAATTTTATTTAATAATTTTACTTCTAAATGATACCTGAGTACTTTTTTAAACAAAAATATTACATACAGGGTGGTTTTTTTTCGACCAATTTTTTTTCTAAATCTTGAATAACTCAAGTTCGGTTAATTTTTTCGATAACAAGAATAGAATGTGTTTGTGTAATGAATACACGCACTTTCAATTGGCATCAAAAAAATTTATACAGGGTGGTTCACAAGTGAAATAATGACTTGATTTTTTTTAAAACCAAGTTTTTTTAATTTTTTATTTAGGATTAATAATTCTTGTCTAATTTTACACATTTTTCGTTAGTCATATCGAAAAACAAAACTAAAGTGTTGTACAGGGTGAGACATAATTTTTTTGTAACACCCTGTATATGGGCAGTCAAAGAGACGCAAAATTAAATATAAAGACTAAGTATGCAAGAAAAACTTTGATTTTTAATTAAACTAAAAAGTTATGGTATTTTAACTAATATTGTCGCATGGACCACCCTGTAGATATTTTCTTAAACCATCATATGGGTAGTCAAAACTGTCTAAAATTCAACGAGGAGTCCAAATCTGAAAGAAAAAAAATGAATTCAAAAAGCCATGCTCAATTTTGTGTCTACACCTACCTACTTTTTATTTCAAGTTTTAAAATCATTCAGTGTGGACACCAAATTGAAAACGGCTTCAAATTCGTGTTTTTTACTTGTTTTTCCCACATAATTCGAAGTGTTCGTTGAATTTTATACAACTTAGAGTACCTACATGATAGTTTAAAAAAATATCTACAGGGTGGTCCATGCGACAATATTAGTTAAAAAACCATAACTTTTTAGTTTAATTAAAAATCAAAGTTTTTCTTGCATATTTAGTGTTTATATTTAATTTTGCGTCTCTTTGACTGCCCATATACAGGGTGTTACAAAAAAATTATGTCTCACCCTGTACAACACTTTAGTTTTGTTTTTCGATATGACTAACGAAAAATGTGTAAAATTAGACAAGAATTATTAATCCTAAATAAAAAATTAAAAAAACTCGGTTTTAAAAAAAATCAAGTCATTATTTCACTTGTGAACCACCCTGTATAAATTTTTTTGATGCCAATTGAAAGTGCGTGTATTCATTACACAAACACATTCTATTCTTGTTATCGAAAAAATTAACCGAACTGGAGTTATTCAAGATTTAGAAAAAAAATTGGTCGAAAAAAAACCACCCTGTATGTAATATTTTTGTTTAAAAAAGTACTCAGGAATCATTTAAAAGTAAAATTATTAAATAAAATTCAGGTTGATCCATTTAAAAATCGAAAGTTGACACCTCAATTTCTGACTTTTGAACCACCCTGTATAAAAAAAGTTTCATAACTGAAACCGCATAATTAGCACATGTACCCTAGATTTTTTTATTTTTCAAAAACTCTTTCAGGGGCCGAGAAATTTGAGGTGTCCAAGTTTGGTGGGACACCCTGTATATGAGGGTTGGTTGGAAGAGACTTCCATAGGCAATAACCCCGCCCTTTAGTTAGGACATATGCATATATTTTGTTTACTTTTTTCTTGTTTATATTATTAATATTGTCAATTTTTTATTTAATTTTTACAATTATATGTCTGTACATATGTTCTACTAATAAAGAGTATCTAAATAAATAAATCAAAAGCGTCATTATTTCCACCCCTGTTCTCACATGTTCGGAGGGACCTGACCGGGAATCGAACTCGGGATCTCTGGTCTACCGGCAGTAGTCACTAGCATTACGCCACGGAGGCTGTACTATTATTATTATCATACAGTTCATGACGTCACCACCAGAGCGCGCCACTACTACTTGTGGCGCGAAAATTCAAAATTCTTGCTTAGCGGAATTTGTAGCACTTTTTCTTCCTACTCCCCTATTCTCATCCAACTCACCAGTTAGCAATATGAGGCCTGGAGAAATCGAAATGTCCGGCTTGAAACTGTTTCGAGTTCCACCAGGATGTTCCAAAACTGTGGCTCCTGTTCCCCACCAGGTACCCCATGTCCCGGAACCGACTGTAGTAGGGCTCGCAGTCGTTGTTCACAAACGGGTGCACCCACATGGTCGTGCGGAACCCCATGTCGTTCAGCTGGGCGATGGTGTGGCGCATGTTTGGGAACCGCTGCGTGTCCACCTCTCCCGCCCCTAGAGTCCGATGCAAGCACAAGTTAGAAACCTTGTAATACCTATTACAAGGGTTGGGTGGAAGAGATTGCCATAGGCAATAACCCCGCCCTTTTGTTAGGACATATATTATGTAATTTGTAATATATTTTTCATCTATTTAAAAAAAAAAATATATACCTACATAATCATGTATATATTTTTTTTTTTTTTTCTCTCTCTCTCTCTCTCTCTCTCTCTTTACTTCTCCTATATTGTATTTTGTAATTATCTATATTGTATGCAGTATGTCCAATTAATAAAGTGTAAATAAATACCGATTACTACTATTTTGTTGACCAATTACATTGTAGTATTACTATTTGTTGACAAATAACATTGTAATATTACTATTTGTTGACAAAGAACATTGTAATATTACTATTTGTTGACCAATAAAATTGTAATATTACTATTTGTTGCCCAAGAACATTGTAATATTTCTGGGTCCCCTAGAGATAGCGACAGGTTTTTTGTGTATAGAAAACTTGGTTAAAAGACTACTGGGCAATATCAAAAAACATACCAAATATTTGTGAAAGTTTCGATTTACTGCAAGCTCGGGCCCGATTTTCTGTCAATTTGACTGAGCTAAATTTGTTATGCCAGCGTCGATGGCATGTTGAATACACCGGTTCCCTTCAGAACACCGAAGTTAAGCGACATCCAGCGAGGTTAAGACTTGGATGGGTGACCATTCGAATTCTAATTCTCGTGACGCTGGCTATTCCCGGCCCAACTCAGGCTGGGTGAGGTCAATGTGAGTAGCAGGTTTGTGAGTTTCCTGCGAATGGAGGGTAAAACCCCCGTCGTGATATGACCATGGCAGTTGAAAGCGACGTTAATCCCCACTTAAACAAAAAAAAAAAAAAAATTGTTATGTACACTTAGGTAGGTACTTGGAAATATTACTTACGTATATTCAGCACAGTAAACAAACATTCATTCACATAATATTATTTCTAAAACTGCTGTGAGAAACTTCAACTTTTCAGGAGAACCAAAAACTGTTTCTTGAAAAAAACTGTTTGAGAAATTCTCGAGCAAAAAAACTTTTTCGAAAAACCCTGAGAAAGACTTTGAAGATTTCCCCTAGCTAGAGGAAGTGGTACCCACTTGCCTCCTCACTTCTAGGAGGGTGGAGGGTGTTGTACTGTTAACCTGCTGTCTCTAGTAGAGGGAGCCTCCCCTTCACGAGTTGCGAGTAGCTCAGTGGTTAAGCACTCGCTTGCCATGCGGAAGGTTCCCGGTTCAATCACCCGTGCCGACAAAAAATTGTATTCTTAATTTGGTTACAATTGTTTATAAGGGATACCCTTCGGTGCGCTCGTGTTGACCCAGCACCTAATTGTATTGTGTATTGTGTCACTTCTCGCCCATCAGAGGTGAGGCATACTACGGGATGGGCAGGCTACAACACAGACCACAAGCGTCTACAGTAGCTTCAATTTCATGGCTGCGAAATAAAAACGGCTGTGAAACACTCATCTTTAAAAAAAAACTACTACGACGAAGGTACGGACAGTCCCAGTGCTCAGATTAATAATAATAATATCACATTATTCATACTGCCCGATTAGGAATAATGAGTCCCATTATTTCAGCCGTAAGCCCAATACGTAGTATTATGTGGTAAAAATCCCAAATAACTTGTCATGTGTCGACTGGGTTTCGAACCCGCGACTTCTGGATTACAAGTCAGACACCTTGACCACTGAGTTACCGGGACATCTTCTGTTTGATTATCGAAAACTTTTCAGATTCGTAACTTTGTGCATAATTATATTATGTATGTATATTATCTCATCATTTCGATATTTTTGATTCTCTTATTGCAAATGAAAAAAAAAACAAAGTTTACCTTATTAAATCCAAGTACTTTTCGTGTTTTTTTTTGTGTTCATTTTAAGTAGTTAGAACGCTGAGCACATGTTTACACTTACCTTTTTACATTTTTTTTTTTTTCATTTTTATTTATTTTTTTCAATTTTTATAAACTTTCATCTAACTTTTACCATTTCTATCTAACTTACCATAGCAAATTTCCCAGGCGTCATCAATTTCCATCTGACTGTTTTGGAATCCGTGATTCTTGATGGATTGGGCGAACTCGATGACTTTGTTATGGTCGATGTCGGCTTTGAATTTGGCCCAAGTGGTCCAGATAGGCCATTCAACCATTTTTGCATCCGGAATATCACTGAAACCAAATAAGAACCCTTACTTCCGATATCCGAACTACTGGGTTGTTTTGCGACGCGGGTATACCACGCCTGAGTCGGGCCACATCAGCAGCTGAACATCAAAATGCCACGTACAGGGTTCGCCAAAAAAAAGGAGCCACTCGAATTATCTAGAGAACTGATTAAAATTTTAAAAAGAAAATGTTAAAACACGTGCACCATAATATCAATGGGGGAAACCTTGTCTACTAGGTTTTGATTTTTATCATTACCAGGGGCGGCCCCAGGAGGGTCAACTTTGGAATCTTATGGCTGGCCCTTCCAAACGAAAATGATTTTATTTGGTTTTAACGCTGGTTTTTACCCTCCATTCCCTGGGAATCGTATCCAGCTACCCACATTAACCTCAGACAGCCTGGGTAGGGCCGGAAACGCCAGCCTCACGTGTTTGGAGGAAACAGAATTTTCTTCGAAAAGTCTGCTCCAACCGGGGATCGAACTCGGGATCTCTGGACTACGGGCAGTAGTCACAACCGTTACGCCAGGGAGGCTGGATCATGATGCCACATAATGATTGGAAATTTGACGGTGATCAATCCATGTCCTTACCATGCTTAGCGTCTCTTAACTTCACTTTCAGTGTTCCTTGAATACCTAACTATTGCCTTTACCGCGCGACCTCTGTTTTACAGCTCCCTGAATACCTGGAATTTTTCAGAGAATTCTACTGTCCTACATCAAAGAGGACAGACATTTCCACAATATGGAGGAATGAGCAAAGAATTTACTAGTGAACCCTCTTTTATGAGACACAAGGCTAGAACACGATTAGCTCAGTGGTTAAGCACTCGCTTGCCATGCGGAAGGTCCGATTCGATCCCCCGTGCCTTCCGGTGCGCTCGTGTTGACCCAGCACCTAAATGGGAAGTATTGTGTCACTTCTCGCCCAATGCAACAAAACAAGGATATATAGAAATACAAACAAACCTCACCTTGGCTTTCCGAGGAAATATTCCACCGCTTTCATTTGAGCAATTTTGGCGTTCTCGTATTTGCAACCGGTAAAGTTGAGATAGTTCCCGTCAAAACTAGTTCGGTAGTAGGGTTCTTCTCTTTCTGCGTACACGCAAAACTGTTTGTCCGACATTGGAGCGTTGACTTTGAAGAACAACGTGGAATTGGGATTGAAGTAGAGGAACAAACCTAAACAAAAGTGGAAATTTTTTTTTGTAAATTATAACATTAGAATTTTTTTAAAGGAATTGAATATATCTATCAATAGTTATATTTTCACAATATATAAAACACTTCTCCAAGGACATCTTCCCGAGGCAGTGTTCTCAGCACTGAGGCAACATTACCTCTCTGAACAGCGAAACATTAGAATTGGCTAAGACTATTAATATAAGGTTAAATTTAAATCTTTTTTTTTAAATGAAATACAAAATCGTAAAAGTAATCTATTTTTACAATGAAAAGATTATTATAAACCCAGCATGGTGTGACATTTGACCAGGCAGTGGAAAGCGACTTTATTTTGGTTTAACACCAAAAAAAAAAACAATAATTTTATTCGTGTAAAGTGTACCTACGCCATACACACAGAGTAGTGCGCGTGCGCATAGGAGAACAAAGTAAGAGTTCCAGAGCCAACCACCCTCATACCCTCAACCATGATGTTGAACAATGCCGACGTCAACAAGTTTGGGAAAAGGCAAAAAGAAAGATCAAGTAAAATGCTGTCTGGCTGGGGGACGTTAAACAGGAAGAAGCCCAGTGTCTTGCTAGAGGACTATAAGCAGAGAACAGACTAGCCAACCCTTATAAGCCAGGCGAGCTTGCAGTTTCCTAAGGGTTTAATGGCTTATAAAGAAAAGTGCATGTCCTCATGATGGTTGATCGCACATAGAAATATGTGGTTCAGGACGAGCCAACTTTGAAATAAAGTTGGCTCGAGACCATCACTCACCCCTCCAGCTGTAGCCAAGCTGGCTACAACAACAACAAGAATAGTTTATAATAGTTTATTTATTTATTTTCTTTATAAAGAAACATGTATACAAAAGTACTTCTCCTAAGCACCATCTAATTATGTGTGTTATTGACACAAATATTATAGCTTTTTACCATTCGAGTTGAGAAAGTAGGGCTCAGCGACCGCCTGGCTCTCCAATTCGATCGGGGTAAGGGCGCGCTTCGTCAGGTTCATTTTCTCCATGGGCCAATGTTGGGCGCTGTTCTCGAACGCGTTGAACCAATGGACGCCCTCCTCGAAGCGAATGCAGGTGCTGAGGGGGGTGCCAGGGTGTGCCGACTTCATGGAGAAAGAGAAACAGTTCCCGTCCCTCTGGGCGTGACCTTTGTGGGTGACGATGTGACCTTTGACCAGGCTCAGACCTATCTTAGGATCAGCTGGAACCAAAAAAAAAAGGGACAGTATGCGTATCGTATAACAAAGGTTTAATAATAATTTGTTTTAGCATCTTCTTCTTATTCTTCTATACCTACACTGTCTTATCCCGCTTGAGCAGGGTTGACTTTTTTTCAACCTCATGGTTGAGATTGGTTGGTTTTGGTACATTTTTTTTAAGGCTGGATGCGCTTCCTAACGCCAACGATTCTATTTGATTTAACGTCCGGGATTAGGACGGGGGTTTTACACTCCATTCGCTGGGAATCTTACCAGCTACCCACATTAACCTCTGCCAGCCTGGGTAGGGCCAGAAATGCCAGCCTCACATATGTAGGGAGGAAACAGAATTTTCTGTGCGAAAAATCTGCTCTGACCGGGGATCGAACTCAGGATCTCTGGACGACGGGCAGTAGTCACAACCGTTACGCCACGGAGGTGTTTGCTTACGCAACAAACAATTTGTTTGTACATAAAGCCTTTTATATCTTATAAAGTATTAATTAATAATAATAATAATGTCAATTTTAACAAGGAGTGGAAGAAAGCAAGCCTTTGTGCTAGCTTTGTATTGAATCCGTTACGCCACGGATTCAATTCCTTACTTTCGGTCTCAACAAATGCGTGATGCTGGTCGCTCCAGCGTCCCTCCTTCTCGTTCCTCTCGTAGAGACTCGCCAGGCGGGACTTGGCGTGCGCCACACTGCTCTGGGGGTGCGGCGCCGCGGGTCCGCCCCCAAACCCCAGCTCCATACTCAGGGGCGTGGCGTCCGGGGAGGTCATGGTGAGGAGGAGGCGGCGCTGGTCCTGGAGGTGGAGGGAGAGGGAGTGGCTGAAGGCGTGGAGGCTGGGGAGGAGGGCTGGAACATGGCCAGTGGAGGAGTATACATATAGTATAGTATAGTATAGCATAGTATAGTAGTACTTTATTTAGACTGTCAGCTCGAGACAGGGAGTCCCATTATGCTATAACAGGGAGTATTAGTAAGTAAAATTGTGTTCTTGTATTAAAACTAATATATTATGTTATCAGGTTCATATTAGAAATCCAAGTAATGTTAGGTATATGTAATTTTAATATAAAACTATGGATTCTTTAAATTTTTACTCACTTTTCGACCACATTGTGTGCCAAGCCCCAAAATCATGTTTATCCCCAGGGGCCACAATACAAAGGATTGTCTCTCCATATGAGAGACGTGGCTCCCAGAAAGTTTGTTTTTGAATTGGGGCCACGTCGCTCACACTGAGAGACACCTACTTTCCATTTACGTTACAGTATTTTTGCCGTAATCATTATTCAATTCTTCAAAGTGTGATCTAGTGTCGCTCAATATGAGAGACGCGGCCTCCTACAATACCAAACTGTCTCTCAATATGAGCGGCGTGGCACACAATGTGTTAATAAAAAGTAATAAGTTCCGAGAAATCATGTGCCAGGAACAGATATAGGTACATCCATCGATCTGTAGAAACAAATATGAATTTAAATGCTATAATAGACACATGTCCATATCTGGTCTATAAGAAACACACACAACCCATATCTTCACAGCAACATTAAAACCAACCAGTCAGTAATCGTGATGAAGCCCACGAGTTTGGGAAACTTAAGTCGAAAAGTGAGTAAAAATTTAAAGAATCCATAGTTTTATATTAATATTACATATACCTTAAAACTAATAATAATACTCCTCAGTGGAAGGTAACCACCAGACGAGGTTAATACTCAAAGCATTTTCTACCACCCAACCCTCAGAGTCCTATTATTATTATGTGGTCACAAACTCAAATCAATGAGGAAAATTCGTACACTGGGTGGGATTCGAACCAATGGACCCCTACGCTACCTTTGGACTAACAGACCAGCGCGTTAACCACTTGACTAATGGTACCAATCAAACACCTCGACCCAGGTGTGAAGAACGCCTGATACAAACAAGAGACATACAGTCTATACACATTATACACTTATACAGTACCTACACTATACAATAGAATCTATCTAACTCAAAAATCACGTTAATTCGAAAAAAAAATTCTCGATAACTTGAATAACATGATATGACGCATTAAAAAAAATGAGTGTTTCACAGCCTTTTTTATTTCTTAGCTATGAAACAGGAGCTACTGTAAACGCTTGTGGTCTGTGTTGTAGCCTGCGCATCCCGTAGTATGTCTCCCCTCTGATGGGCAAGAAGTGACACAATAGCTCCTGTTTCATGGCTACGAAATAAAAACGGCTGTGAAAAACTCATCTTTAAAATAAATAAAAAATACCCTGGACCCAGGTCCCTGCATTTAGATATTAACAATTTTCAGGACTTTGTTGAGGCGATTAGCGGCTTACGTTTACTGACATGGTTAGATTATTCTGCTGTGTACCGGGGCTACCCCCCAAGGGTGAAATCTACAAGGCCTGTTATTGAAGGTTCCCTATAATAATAAATATAAGTAGTGCTTTATTTAGACTGTCAGCGCAAGACAGGTAGTCCCATTATGCCAACAGTTTACTATGTCAACAGTTTATTATGCCAATAATAAGTATAAATTGATCTAGATGGGCATTTAGCATTATAAAAAATTCTACTTACACCCATTCAGAAACTTACCAAATAACCGACCTCAGTCGCTTGATAGATAAGGCGGCGGACTTGTAACCTGGAGGTCGGTGGTTCAAGTCCCGGTTACAGCGTAGATTTAGGTAAGTGATTTTGAGTAGTTGTGATATCACAAAAGTGATTTACACAAATATATGATAACTGTACTGTAAACTTACCCAGTAACAAAATTGCGGCATGTTGCAGGTTTGGCATTCTGAGAGGCAACTTCATTGGGAGAAGAAGAGAATAAATGAGTTCCGCACACGACATCAGATCTGGTCAGTTTGAAGATTTATTCAGGATGACGCTGATTATTCTTAGCCAGTCAGCACATTAGAGATGAACGTCGCGTGCTCATTTATAATTGGTACAAAGACGGCAATTTTAGAAGAAAAAAAGCACCCACAGCTTGGTATCTAATAATAATTGCTCAATCACAGAGATAAAAAAACAATGCAAAAGTGGAAAAAACTGGATTCACAAGAAAAATTACAAGAGTTAATAATTCCTACTTACACCATAGTAAATAGGAAGAAGAAAAAAACACTGAATACTTCCGATATCTTTAGATGTAAATTATTCTGTTCGGAAATAAAGTAAAACCTAACGCAATGACACAAGTTAATTTATAATCGAAGGAGGTGTGTTTTTTTTTATTGTGACAAAGTTAGATGATCAAAGCTTAAATGATGACTGACTGAGCCTTTAAGGTCTAATCACTGATCCAAGATGGCTTTGGGCCTGGTGAGTTAAGCCGGAATAGCTACTGGAATAGCTCGGGTCTGATTGAAATACTTACCGATTGTTAATTACTTGAAATACTGGGTGACGCAACATCGTATCCAGGGGAGGGGAGTCCAAAAACTAAAATTGGAAATTCTCGAAATAACGAAGTTTCCGCGGGCCTATGAACTGTCAAGACTGTGCATCTTTGGTTATACCGACATATCTTTTCTTAGAAGCTTTAGCTTAGGAAAAATACCTTTGTATATGTTATCCTGTTATTAAATAAATAAATAAATTAAAAAAAAAAAAAAAATCCGAGGTATTAAAATTTAAGACAAGGAGGTGTAGGTAAATAATAATCTTTATTATTTATCATTAAGTATAGGTACCTGCTGTAAGTGTATAAGTGATAATGATAATAATAATAGATAATCCGACCTCAGTAGCTTGAATCCGATAGCTTGATCGATAAGGCGGCGGACTTGTAACCTAGAGGTCGGTGGTTCAAGTCCCAGTTTCAGCGTAGATTTAGTAAAGCGAGTTTGAGTAGTTGTGATATCACGAAAGTGAATAACACAAATATGATAACTAATAAATCTTTATTGACAAAGAGCGTGATTATTGCCTGAGGTAACCTATGCCATCGAACCCATATTGTAGCCATCAGAGATATTCTAATTATGTATACATATGCAATATTGTAACGTGGATAATAATAAAATTATAATAAAATCAAGAACATCAGCAATATATTATGTTTGTTTATGTTTAATGACATCCAGTATAAATAAATGTGTTCCCTGAATTTGCAGCGTCCTGCGTAGTATACATATAGAAATTAACACTGTCACTTCCGGTAGTTCAGTGGTCAAGTACTAGCCGTTTTCTAAAATTCTGATATAATATCAGGTTAATAATACCTATTTTTCAGATTTCTATGATCATTTTTATTGTATATTGTTGGTATATTTATTTACGGTAAAAGTTTTTTTTTACATTTATTTCTATTGACATGGTCACATTTTTACTTATCTCAGTGCAGCTCAACAAGTCAACCCAAGGCAATTAGGTACAGAATATGACTATATGACGTATTTACTTACTATATCAATAACGTGACCTACCCCAGCTCCCATACGATTCGTCCATCAGTTTTCAATTAGTTTGTTTAGTGTAATCCTCATGTACATGCTACAGGTTTACTTGTTTGTTTAATATACTGTCAATCAAAATAATAATCTCAATAATTTTGTTTATCCATCGGGCATTGGAAGTAAAAGCGTATAACTACGTAGGTACATACTCAATAACTTCACCTTATTTATAATAATAATATTATTAGACAGGAACGGTATGTATACATTTAAAACAGTTCCTGATAAAAATTCCTGGCCTTCACTCAATCGATAGTTCTCCTGGGAACATTTTACAATTTAAGGAAACCTTTAGCATGAAGACGACCTTTATTTAACATTCTTAGAGTCATTTTTTTACTCAATGTTTGAATTTATAATTGTGTACCGTGAATATAAAACACTTGTGATGTTGATTTATAATAATAATAATCTAGTGGAAAGTAATCACCAGGCGAGGTTAAAGCTCAAAGCATTTTCTACCACCTGGCCTTCAAAGTCTTATTTTTATATGGTCTCAAATAAAATTACACAGCGTGGTAAAGATTAATGAGTCCCATTATTTTAGCAGTAAACCTAAGATGTATTATTATCAAAATCTCAAATAACTGGTACCGTGCTAATCCAGGTAGCTTCGGGATACGTTGGTTCAAATCCCACCCAGTGCACGGATTTTTCCTCAATAATTTGAACTTGTGACCACATAATAATAAGACCCTGAGGGTTAGGTGGTAGAAAATGCTTTGAGCAATAACCTCGCCTGGTGGTTAACTTCCAATAGAGAGTGTTGTTCTTATTATTACTATAATAAGAAGATAATTTGTCATGTTCCGGCTGGGTTTCGAACACGCGAACTTTGGATTACCTAATGGACGCGACGACGCCTTATTATTATTATAGTAATCTTTATTAGGTAGAACAAAAATATATAAATACAGTAAAATACAATGAAATTATACATAATTATAAAGACGAACAACAAGATTGAGCAAAGGACCATGTATAGACTCGAATCAATGAAAGAGTCATTATTATTATAGTAGCTTTATTAGGTAGAACAAAAATATATACAGTAAAATACAGTGAAATTATAAAGAAAAAACAAAAAGATTGAGCAAAGAAACAAAAAAGAGAATAAAGTTAATGTCCTACCTAAAGGGCGGGGTTATTGCCTGTGGCAATCTCTTCCACCCAACCCTTGATCACTGAGTGAGGGGTCGGAATAGAAGAAGAAACATTTGACAAGGAGTAAACTCGAGGCGGTGACGGCGGACACCAAACTTATTTTTGTTTTTTTTTTTTTAATTTTACCTTTTCAGCTTTTTTTAAAAATAAACATGGTTTTTTGTATGTTATTAATATGTAAAATATTTATCCCATAAAATATACAAGACCTGTTTGACTGCTGGAGTAAAGGGACTTTTCAGTCTTACCTCGGCAGTATAAACAATAATAATATCGCCTTATTTATACTGCCCGATTAGGATTATTAAAGTCCCATTATTCCAGCAGTAAGCTCAAGACATATTACTATGTGGTAAAAATCCCAATTGGGAGGATAACATGTCATGTCCCAGCTGGGTTTCGAACCCACGACCTCTGGAGTCTTTGGATTCACAGAGTGCCGCCTTTACCACTGAGCTACTGGGACAGACTCTATTCTGTCCCAGTAGCTATTCTTATACTAATATACAGTAGCATATACACTAATATACAGTAGCAACAAGGTATATTCTATTCTATTCAATGTCCTCTCCTAGCTCGACGTAGCTGAACTCTGGTGATCTCTGCGGAGAGTTAGCAGAGCGTACCATCGGAAACAATTTACTGTGAGAACATAGTCGTAAGTCTCAGATAATTGTACAATTGTTGAACAGACAAAAATTGTTTTTCTTACAGTAAATTCCTTGAAAACAGAGTAATTTTCAAATCATGCCTAACTAGGCGATGACAAGTCGAAGGAAATAGAGCAAAACAAAATGATTTATAGATTCCAGCCTCCGTGGAGTAACGGTTGTGACTACTGCCCGTAGTCCAGAGATCCTGAGTTCGATCCCCGGTCAGAGCAGATTTTTCACACGGAAAATTCTGTTCCCTCCGTACATGTGAGGCTGGCATTTCCAGCCTTACCCACGCTGGGTGAGATTGATGTGGGAAGCTGGTACGATTCCCAGCGAACGGAGTGTAAAACCCCCGTCCTCTACCTCAAGTCAGGACGTTAATACCAATAGAATCAATGGACATGAAAGAAGCCTAGTTATTGGATCTGGGCGTCCATATAATCCTCTCACCACCGTGATTTAGGTATCAATTCTTATCTCACGGACACGGAATTATTATTATTAAATTTATAGATTTTATCTTTTTTTAAGAGAATAATAAAATAATTTAATAAGAGAATAATTAATTTTATTTTTAACAACTTTTAAAATAGTTTTGTATTTAGAATGTCATAAAAAAGGAGTTTTACTATGAGACACAAGCAGTTTACAGCTAGCACAGAAGAGTTGAAATGAGAGACCCTTCAATACCTCTCTATATAAAAAATCTTTTTCCTTCTTCTATATTGACATTAATTTAAAGGAAAGAAACTTAACGACACTACTAGAGTCCTTGAAGCCTTCTAATTATAATAATATGAAAATTGCAAAAAATATTAAACCCTGACCTACTATTCTACATCTTTTTTAGCTCCTTTCCCATATTTTTTTTATGTTTTAATGTTTTTTAAATGCTGCGTCAACACGGCCGGAAAGTATCTGTTAAAAACAACTGTAACCAAATTTTAAATACATATTTTCTTGATTTTGGGGATCAAACCCGGAACCTTCCGCACGGCGAGCGAATGTGTTTTTTTTTTTTAATTATAATCAAACGCAACGTGGTGTTGTTTCAATTACATGAACTTAGATTTTGAGGTTTAAGATAATTACCACTGAGCTAATTGTGCCCTCACATGGAAAAGCATTGCGTAGTTTGTGACATTAATTTGTGAGAATGAGAGGTGTCACAATTACAACTTCCTCAACCATCCTTAGTAAAATTAGCCTTGTTTGGAACTCGCACTGAAGTGCACAGGTTAACATTGAATAAACAATACAACTTCTCTTGTCCTTCACGATCATAAGATAACGAGAGTTTCTAGTAATTCTATCTATACAGAGTGTATTGAAAGGTCATGTACTAAAAGAAACCACGTATAGTAGAGCTCAAATAAAAGCTACTTTCCTTAATAAACCCCTATACGGAAATAGACCCTAAGGTCGCTAGGGCCACCACAAGTTGGCACTTAAAAAATCAAAAAATGTCTGTCCCGGTAGCTCAGTGGTAAAGGCGGCACTCTGTGAATCCAGAGTTCTTAGAGGTCGCGGGTTCGAAAAAAAGCCGGGATATGACATGTTACCCTCCCATTAGGGTTTTTTGCCACATAATAATACGTCTTGGGCTTACTGCTGGAATAATGTGACTTAATAGTCCTAATCGGATAGTATAAATAAGGCGATATTATTATTATTATTATTATATCAAAAATAATTATGAATTAAAAATCAAATTATTTTGCGTTTGACTTTATTTTTTGTACGACGCGACGTCTCCCATCGTTGTCTTATTTGGTGAGTATTTGGCACTTTTCCCCCGATCAGAGTCGGATTTGTGGGAGCGTCATGAAATGACCTTTGCGACCTTAGGCTCCATTTCCACTTAGGGGTTTATTAAGCAAAGTGGCCTCTTGTCGTGCAAAAAATAAAGTCAATTCCAAAATAATTTGATTTTTATTACATAATTATTTCTCGATTTTTAAGTGCCAACTTGTGGTGGCCCTAGCGACCTTAGGGTCCATTGGCGTATAGGATTTTATTAAGCAAACTGGCCATTATTTGAGCTCTACTATACGTGTTTTCTCTTTGTACCTGACCTTTTGATACACCATGTATAATAAGGAAGCTGAAAAACGATACAAAGAGAAACAAACCACTCCATTGAGTTGATATTCAACTTGTAGACTTCTAGTGTTTTCAATAGATATCCACAGATTGATGCTGACAAATGTTACAAGTGTTGACTGTTGCTTATCTTGTTTGAATATTGATTCACTCATTAGTGGTTTATTTTTTGCGCTAGCACATTCCCAACATGTTGACGCCATAATTATTCATGACATAATGTCATGATAAATAAATATGGTACTTGTTTTAAATCTAATAAATTGTTGTATAATAATAATAATAATTGGAAATTATTTTGCTATATTTTTATATTGTATAATGAGTTCATTTTGGAAAAGGCCATCATCCTTGCTGTGTTTTTTCGTCCTTCTTAATAAATTTTCTATCTTTCCTCTTCACCTTGGCGTGACCTGCCTTCAGCTCCTTGCTCATCTTCTTCTTCAGTTTCCTGTTCAATTTTTTCCTGTGAAAAAAAAAGAACAATACAGATTTCAAACATGTGAAATAAAAATCAATTAGAGCGCGCGATCAGCTCAGTGGTCAAGCACTCGCTTGCCATGCGGAAAGTCCCCGTTTCGATCCCCCGTGCCGACAAAAATTTGTATTCTGAATTTAGTTACAATCGTTTGTAAGGGATACCTTCCGGTGCGCTCCTGTTGATCCAGTACCTAATTGGGAAGTATTGTGTCACTTCTCGCCCATCAGTTATAGTTATACGGTTATTTTTACTTTCCTTATCCTATTTTTATTTGTGGTGAAGCACAAGTGAAGGTGATCTAATAGACTGGAACGAAATGGACAGAAAAACGAATGTTGACCAAAAAGTTGAACTGTTTTACACTAAACTTAAAAACGCCTTTTCTTCTAGTATACCTATCTACAAACAAAGAACACGAAAACACAACTTCCCGCTATGGTGGACAAAAAATACTATAAAATCGTATAAAAGAAAAGAAAGAATTCGAAAAATAAAACATAAAAATAATAACCAAATAACCGAGTACTCTAAATTACGAAAAACAATCAAAAAACTAATTCAGACTGATTACAAAAAGCACATAGAATTTATATCCATCGAAATAAAAAAAGGAAACTCAAAACCCTTCTGGGATTATACAAAAGAAAAGAAAAAGGAACCTCCTATGAAAACTTTAGTTTACAATGGTAATCCTATGACTGATCCACAAAAAATAGTTGAAGCCTTTGCGGATCATTTTCAAAAATCATATCACCCGATCACATCGTCATACTCACCTAACCTAACTTGTGCCTCTACTAGTCAGTTTAAAATACAAACCATAACAGAAAACGATGTAGGATTTGAAATTGCCAGACTCCCCAGAAATAAACCCCCAGGGCCTGACGGAATTCCCCCAATAATATTTTTCCAATGTTCAGATCAGCTCAAACTTCCCATCACCAAAATTATAAATGCATCCTTAGAATCTGGAATCTTCCCATCTCAACTAAAAGAGTCCGTTGTTACCCCAGTCCCGAAAAAAGGCAACAGCCAAGACATAACTAATCATCGACCCATATCAAACTTAAATGCCCTAGCAAAAATAATGGAAAGCACTCTATACACTAAAATTTCACCTTTCATTTTCAAACATGTATCTCACCAACAACATGGCTTTGTGAACAATAAGTCCACCATAACAAACCTCATAGAGTTCGTGGATTATACAGTGAGAGCTATCACGAACAAAAACGAAGTGCACACCCTGTATACTGATGTCCTTAAATGTTTTGACCAAATATTACATGATGCTATCCTAAAAAAAATGATAAACTTAGGCATGGAAACTCCCCTTATTCAATTATTTGCAAGCTACTTAAAAGACAGGAAAATCAAAATTAAATATCTCAACTTTTTATCCCCCACCATCTCCCAGACCTCAGGCGTTGCCCAAGGATCCAAACTCAGTAGTCTCCTGTTTATCATGACCTATAACGACATCACTCACCACGTACAACATTCTGAAATACGATTATACGCAGATGATTTAAAAATATTTAAAATTATAAAAACACAAGAAGACTGCAAACTCCTTCAAGAAGACATCATAAACATCACTACATGGCTTGCAACTATAGGGCTTACCTTTCATCCCGATAAATGTTTTAGTATGTCCTACACCAATAAGAAAACCAATACCATACAATACACCTATAAAGTAAATAACATCCCAATTAAACAAGTAGAACAATATAAAGACTTAGGCATAACATTCCAGAATAACTTGAACTTTGATACACATCGCCAAAACATTACTCAAAAAGCATTCCAAAAACTAGGTATGATCTACCGCTATTCTAAACCTATGTCGGACCCAGATGCCATAAAACTTCTCTACCAATCCCTAGTCCAATCCAATCTAGAATACGGCGGTGTGCTCTGGTCACCATACACAAAAGTAGGTACTAAAACCATAGAAAGAATTCAGTCACACTTTGTTAGATTCTTGTTCTTTAAATTAAATGGAATGTACCCCCTATACCCTAACTATATTGAATATGACCTACTTCTAGAACACATATGCCTTGATACACTAGAAAAAAGAAGAAACGAACAAGAAATAAAATTACTCGAAAATGTGTGCCGAGGTCAAATTAACTGTCCCTATATAAAAAACAAACTTACCGTAAAGATACCCGACACCAGACTTAGGGAAAATCAAAATATTTTTTTTGAAATACCAAACAGAAAAGAAACATATATGTTCAAATCCCCTATAGTCCGCGCCATGGACAGGTATAACAACACTGTTCATAGGCCGACACTCATTATATAGTTTAATATAAGTACACATCAGTTATTGCTGATATATCCTCCCAAAGGATATATCAGTGTAGATGTATGTATTAAAAAAAAAAAAATAAAAAAAAAAAATAACAAGGCCTCTTCACAATTTTTGTGGGTAGCGCAGCATTATGAAGAGCCTCCTTTACTTTTCAAATTATTCTAATACATTAATTTCTTTTTACTCTGGTAATGCCGCCTCTGTTCGTTACTCATACAAGTAACTACTCATTTTTCCTCACGAGGTATGAGTGGACCCCGAACATCCAAGTACATAGCAGGAAAATTCCTGCCCCGCTGGGAATTGAACCCAGGTCACCATGCGTGCAATGCTTAGCGCGCTAACTCACTCTTCCACGGTGACTACTTTATTTTAACTATATCAGAAACAAGCAATATAATTAACTTTCAAAGCAAAAAGAAGCTTTTATCATTACCTTAGGAAAAGAACCTTTGTAAAAATCCAATATTGTTGGTAAATAAATAAAATGTTAATGTTAAAAAAGATGAGCGCCGAAGCAAATAATTGGTTAAAAATATTATATGTACACATTAATTAATTACCTAACATCTAACATCCAAATAAAAAAGTTATCGAGTTACAAAAAGGTATAAATAAATTACCAAGCAACTTTAAGTTGACTGATTAAAAAAAAAAAAAAAAAAATTGCTTTCAACTTCAAAGGGCGCTTTTGAATTACAGCATGTTAATTAAATTTGAAACCGGAAAGCGAGGGGAATTGGGAATTAATGAAAGGATTACAAGTAATCGAGACTCCAGGGGATGAATTTTTTCCAGCGAGTTCTGTTTTACTACCTTCGGATATTTTTTATATCTTTTTAATTTTACTGTTTCAAAAAATGAAGGATTTTTTCTCGTTTTAATGTGGGTAGATTCTTTTTCAATAGCATTCCAGGGAGTCTAGCGACAAGACAACAATGTGATCATACTGAGACCGCGTGAACAGTCATTTTGAACTGTTGGGAACACACAAAGGGTTGGGTGGAAGAGATCGCCACAGGCAATAACCCCGCCCTTGAGGTAGGTCTTCTTTCTCTTTTTTGTTCTTGTTTCTAGATGTAGATTGGGGGTGAGCAGGGTTAATGGTGATGCAGATTGGAGGTATATGGGGGGGGGGGGGAGTATGGAGGTGAAGGATGAAGGATGGGTGTGATCTAGATGTAGATTGGAGGTAGAAGTTATGATCATTGTGTTAATCACCTTCGTGATATCACAACTACTCAAACTCGCATTACTAAATCTACGCCGAATCCGGGACTTGAACCACCGACCTCCAGGTTACAAGTCCGCCGCCTTATCGATCAAGCTACTGAGGTCGGTGTAGTAGATTGGAGGTATAAGGGGGGGGGGGAGTATGGAGGTGAAATGAAGGATGGACATGTCACCTTCAACTTGAAATGTACAGAGGCTTTGTGTTTCACCACAAAGACATCATGGTTTAACTTTTTTTGTAAAAAAAAAGTGACCACCACATCCCCAGTCACTCACTTGATCTTGTACCTGGTACTTGTCACAAATGTACAGAGGCCTTGTGTTTCACCACAATGACATCATTGTTTAACTTTCTAAAAAATAATAATAATAAAAATAAAAAAAAGTGACCACCACATCCCGAGAGTTACTCACTTGATCTTGTACCTGGTACTTGTCACAAATCTACAGAGGCCTTGTGTTTCACCACAATGACATCATTGTTTAACTTTCTAAAAAAATAATAATAATAATAAAAAAGTGACCACCACATACCGAGAGTTACTCACTTGATCTTGTACCTGGTACTTGTCACAAATCTGCAGAGGCCTTGTGTTTCACCACAATGAAATCATAGTTTAACTTTCTTTAATACATCTAGCGCCAAGGCCTAAAACTGAAATTCTCTCCTGGACCAAAAATTTTTTTGTTGATAATTTTGTAGTTAGGCTTGCTTGGGTTATTTTTGTGAAAATAGAAATGATTTTTTATTTTACTATTTAAATGATTTTTCCGCAATTTTCTTCGTGCACACCGGTGATCAAGCGCGCCCCTAGCACATTATGGATATGCAAACAGTCGGGGCCAAGCAAATATGTGTGGATTCGATGGCAAAAACTTACTTAGGAAGTTCTCTGGTCCCAGGATACCCAGGGGAAACTGCTGCAAGGAACAAACATTCGAAATACCAAAATATCGCCCAAAGTCACCATTTTGTTGCCCTTGCAGTGGAGACCCTTGGGCCCTGGGCAACCGAGACAGTGGATTTTATAAACAAAATCGGGGGTCTTCTGAAAAAAATTAGTAAAGAGCCACGCTCGCGTTGTTTCCTGGTTGAAAGGCTATCCTTAGCCATTCAGCGGGGAAACAGTGCGAGTGTATTAGGCTCTTTACCTTGCACTGAGCCTATGGAAGAGATATTTTATTTGTAAGATGTGAGTTTTGTTAAATAAAGAACGAATATGTAGGTTCTCCTGGGGCCAGAGATTCATTCTAGACCTATATTTTAATTTACATTGTAAATTGTGTGCACTATGCCACACATCAGCAGAAAGCACTCTGGGTAGCGTGGGGATATGTGATCACGCGGCCCCTGACAGTACTCAATTCGTGTGCACCGGTGTTCACATGGCCGTAGATGTGTTAAAAAAAAAGTGACCACCACATCCCGAGAGTCACTTACTTGATCTTGTCCACCTGGTACTTCTCGTAGGCAGGCGTGGTGTCCACCTGAGCCCGTGGCAAGGCCTGAGTCTCCAGCTTTCTCTTCACACTCTTGTGAGTTCTCTTCAGCTTGAGCAGATACTCAGGCACCTCACAGCCCGAGTCTTTCATCACTGTGGCGATGCTGAGGGAAGAAGAATCTGTTAATCTAGGTAGTGTAGGGATCCGTTGGTTCGAATCCCACCCAGTGCATGAATTTTACCTCAATAATTTGAGTTTTTTTTTTTTTTTTTTCAACAAAATACTCTTTATTTATTTTAATTTTACATTATATACATTACATGTTGTGAGTTTATGAGGTACTATTACCCTATTTGCTATGGGTTGTGTTGTACCTCATTTATAAAATACATTTATAAAAGTTTGTGACCACAAATAAGACTCTGAGTGTTAGGTGGTAGAAAATGCTTTGAGCATCAACCTCGCCTGGTGGTTACCTTCCACTAAAGAGTATTATTATTATTAAGTTGAGGAACTTTACAAAGTCTACATTGCCGGCTCGATTTCTTATACATTGTTCTGCAACAGTAATGTAATAACCCTCCCAAATCTTGTATATAATATAATAGTGAGAAGTTACACTCTTGTGAGTTCTCTTCAGCTTGAGCAGATACTCAGGCACCTCACAGCCCGAGTCTTTCATCACTGTGGCGATGCTGAGGGAAGAATATATAATATAATAGTGAGAAGTTTTAGGTAGTTTTTAGATTTAGAAGAATTAGGTAGTTTAGGTACCCACTCCTTCGCAAGATACAAATTACTACAACTCCGGCACTGATTTTCAAATCAGCTGATGGTCCCTACTGGACGCAAATCTTGATACATCGGGTTCCTTCTTTGTTATTTATGATCTCAGTGTTGAAAACTAACATACAGCAATTAACAAGCGAAACCAAACAGACAACAAACTGTTAAAACTTAAAACTTGAAGGAAGACGCAGTTGTCACGATATCTGTATTTCGATTCGAAAGAATCGATAATTTAAATCAAAAGTTGAGATTACCATCTCAACTCAACATCCCTATTATGGAGAGTATTTTTTTTTTTTTTTTAATTCCCCTCGCCTAAATCATAATAGGTAATTGACTTGACCAATCAAAAAATCTCCAAAAAGTCGTCAAGTAATTTCAAAAACCGTCAAAAATCCCGTCAACCGTCAAGTCGTTTTTTTTTCCCGTTAACGGCCTCAAAATCCCGTCAATTTTGACGGGAAAACCGTCAGGTTGGCAACACTGAATATGTATTTATTTTTATTTTTGTTTTGTTTTATTTTTTATTTTGTTTATTTTTTTATTTTGACAGTTTTTTTTTGACATGTTGTGGTTATTTCACAATTTTCTATTTATTGTACTTTCTAGTATATTTTATGAACTTTAGTTTACCCTTGTGATGTATTTGTGATTTATTATTAGTATTTTTGTAACCTTTGTTTATTTTTATCCTTTTATTATTAATATTATTTGTGTATTTGTGTAAATAGAGCTCGGCTCGTTAATATACACCCGTTCTGCGGGCATTTATCATTATCATTATCATTTATCATTAAACAAGTTACACTCTTGTGAGTTCTCTTCAGCTTGAGCAGATACTCAGGCACCTCACAGCCCGAGTCTTTCATCACTGTGGCGATGCTGAGGGAGGAATATATAATAATAATAATATCGCCTTATTTATACTGCCCGATTAGGACTATGAAATCCCATTATTCCAGCAGTAAGCCCAAGACATATTATTATGTGCTAAAAATCCCAAATGGGAGGATAACTTGTCATGTCCCGGCTGGGTTTTGAACCCGCGACCTCTGGAATCTCTGGATTCACAGAGTGCCGCCTTTACCAGTGAGCCACCGGGACAGACATTATAGATAGAGCAGAAAAATTTCCGCGCCGCTGGGCATCGAACCTAGGTCACCGTGCGTGTCAGTCCGCTAACTCACTCGGCCATGGTGAATACCATCTAACAGTTGAATAAGGGTAATCACGATTATCCATATCCAAATATCCACCCCATATTCAAATAAAAAGAGAAAGATAAAAAGGTAGTTATTTGTATTAATATGTCACAATTTTTAGCGGTAGCATCGACATTACGAGAACAACCAATGTTAATGTATCGAATCTAAAACCAACCATCATATTCCAATATCAATCTCGTAATGTCACCACGGATCGTTACCAACTCTAAAACTACCTCAACTGTCCTCACGAGGCTAGTGTAAGCCTCGACATCTAAGTATAGAGCCGAAAAAAATTCCAACCCCGCCGATTCGAACCCAGGACTCCGCGCGTGCCAGCCTAGTGCGCTAACCCACTCGACCACTGTAACTACTTTTTCTTTTACTCTGTCTTATCCCGCTTGAGCAGGGTCAACGTTGTCAACCTCATGGTTGAGGTTGGTTGGTTTTGGAACATTTTTTTTTACGGCTGGATGCCTTTCCTAACGCCAACGATTCTATTTGGTTTTAACGTCCTGATCTGGACGGGGGTGTTACCCTCCATTCGCTGGGAATCGTACCAGCTACCCACATTAACCTCACCCTGCCTGGGTAAGGCCGCAAATGACATCTTTACATGTTTATTTATTTTTTTATTTATTTAGAAACTCTTTATTAGCAAAACATATATCCAGCCAACAATGGTAAAAAATAAATATAAAATTGACAGTATTAATAATATAAACAAAGAAAAAAATTAATAAAATATATACATACGAGTATGTCCTAACTAAAGGGCGGGGTTGTTGCCTATGGCAATCTCTTCCACCTAACCCTTAACCTTTCATTCGCTAGGAATCGTACCAGCTACCCACATTAACCTCTGCCAGCCTGGGTGGGACCGCAAATGGCAGCCTAACATAACTACTAATTCAATGCAACGAAATTATATATGTAGAAAATAGATGTATACTATTGTAAATTGTCTATATAATTGCACTATAACAGTGCGTTTAGACAGTATATGAAAAAAAAAAATCTCACCTCCTCATCAGGGGCGCGTCCTGGCGGGTGAAGAACGTGACGGCCCTCCCCTCCCGGCCCCCCCGGCCGGCCCTGCCTATCCTGTGGATGTAGGAGATGGCGGAGGCGGGACAGTCGTAGTTGATGACGAGGCGTACGGCCCTGAAGTCTAGCCCCCGGCCCAGCAGCTCTGTGGTGATCAGCACCCAGATGTCTCCCCGGCGGAAACTGCGGACCACGTTGTCTCTCTGCGGGGAAGGTAGATGTTGTTTTATTTTTTTATAATCAATCACCACCACTCAGTTTCCCGAATCAATCTCACACTTCAATCATTCTGCTGGTCAATCACCACCAACTCAGTTTCCCGGATCAATCCCACACTTCAACCACACAGCTGGTCAATCACCACCCACTCAGTTATCCGGATCAAACCCACACTTCAATCATACAGCTGCTCAACTACCACCCACCCAGACCCTTGGTTCAAGAAACTGTAATCATATGGCTGATCAATCATCACCAATACCAGGAGTTCCAAACAATGTTCAAAATATGACTAATCCTGCAAATGCCGGACAATGCCATATTCAACCAAATTTGTCTTATTCGGTCGGTTACGCTAGCGCTCGCCCAAACATAACTTCAACTCAGGTTGAAAATTTTCATACACCCATGACAAACCTTTCTTAAATGAGGGGATTAACTCAAATAGTCTAAGTTTAAACTTAAGTCATATTATTAATAGTAATAATGTTAAGAAGGACGACAGTCGAAATTTGCATTTACAAGCATCTAATAATCCACCTAAAACTTATAATCTGATCTCTGATGATTTTGTGAGAATTTTATACCAAAATGTACGGGGATTAAAAACCAAAACAAATGTAATCTTTCAAAACATCACGAGTGAAGATTTCGATTTTATCGCCATCACAGAGACATGGCTCTCACCAGATATTCACAATAGTGAGTTGATCGACTCAAGGTACAATGTTTTTCGTCTCGATAGAGACCCTGTAACATGCAAAAAGAAACGAGGTGGTGGTTTACTTTTCGCTGCAAAATCGCAATACCCCGTAACACGAATCCCGCATTGGGATAGTTCAGACGAGCGCTGCGAGAAAATGTGGCTAAGGATCTCATACAGGGGAAGTTGTTTTTATTTATGTTTAGTATATTTAACTCCTCCCGTCACAAGTGTTACCGTGGAAAAATTTGTGAACTCTCTTCTAGATATCACAGAACTACAAGGCAAAAGACTAATAGTCCTTGGTGATTTTAATGTAGCAGACTTTGTAACCTTACACGAGCAAGACTCGGCAGATAATATAACTAATAACTTCAACAAATTGCTATCTTTTTATAGTCTGAGCTACAAAAACTTCACTAAAAATACCTCGGGTAAAATATTAGATCAATGTTTTGATAATTTGATTCCTATTACACGTCCAAACAGCAAAATAAAACCGGCTTTATTGAGATCTCGCGCGGTTCTCCTGTTGTCAAAGAAGATAAATATCATCCAGCATTAGAAATAAAACTTAGCTACAAAGGGTAAAACAAATTGACAAAGAAGAAAATTTCACCCCTAGATTTAACTTTAAAAAAGCCGATATCAATAATTTGAAACACGAATTAGATAATATACAATGGAATCATCTTGAATCCTTGGATAACCCTAATGAGATCCTTGACCAAATTTACTGTGTATTAAACGAGGTTTTCTCCAAACATGTCCCCCTTGTATCAAAAATTAGGTCTTGTAAATTTCCTGCTTGGTGGAGGAAAGAAACCAAATCCATTTTCAATGCTAAAGAACGACTTCGGAAATTGAAAAATAAAACAAACCAGCAATCCTGTCAATATACTAACCTTAGACGAATTATAAAAAAAGAGATAAAAAAAAGACTATTTCAACATACATAAAACATTCAGTTAGAACAATTAAAATCTGATAGTAAATTTTTTTGGAAATTTATTAATAAAAAAAAGGAACCTGGTAAACTAAAAACAATTCAAATATGAAGATAAAAATAATATCGAAACCTCATGAGATAGCTAAAAGCCTTCTCTGAGCACCTTCAAAAATCGTTCTCCCCTAACCAATCAAAGTACAACATCTCAGAATTTCCACCAAGCATTGACAACTTCTACTTTCATCTACCATATATAAAAGGAGAACGATATCTTGTCCCAAATTAAGAAAATAGAGAACAAAAAACCAGCTGGTCCAGATGGCATTGTACCGGCATCATTAAAAGTCTCCCCCATTCCTTTATTAAGCCTTTGCATATTCTCTACAACTGTTCACTAGAAAAATCATTTTCCCAAACAAACTTAAAGAGGCTATCGTTAAACCTATACCAAAAAAAGAATTCCGATAAAATTGAAGACCAACGACCCATCTCCAATCTGAACGCATTTGCCAAAATATTTGAAGGTATTATTTATGATTACATGTCAGTGTTCATATTCAACCACATAAGTATTCACCAGCATGGTTTTGTCAAAGCTCGGTCCACTACAACTAACTTATTAGAATTTAGTGAATTTGTTGCCAATAATATAGATAAAGGTCAAATTGACGTACTCTATACTGATGTTGAAAAGGGATTCGCACCGGTTGAATCATGATGCCATTCTCACTAAAATGAACAGTCTTGGCTTCTCCAAGCAATCTCTATCTTTTTTTAAGTCCTACTTACATAACAGAAAACTAAATATCGGAGATGTGTCTATAGTACCAAATTCGGGAGTAGCTTCAAGGATCGAAGATATCAAGTCTCATGTTTATTATGACTTATGATGACATAAAACACTACATCAGATACTCAAAATTACAGCCTATATGCTGATGATTTTAAAATTTATCGATCCATTAAAACATTGAAGACTGTCAACTCCTACAGCATGATATCAACTCGGTCGCAACCTGGTTAGACACAATAGGTTTAAATTTTCATCCCCAAAAATGCAAAAAACTTTCAGTGACAGTCAAAAGAAAAATGATCACAAACAAACTATAGCATAAACAACCAACCAGTTGAATCCATAAAATTCTTTTAAAGACCTAGGCGTTTTGTTTTAACTCAAATTTCTCTTTTAACAATCACATTAATAATATTACGTCAGCAGCTTTTAGAAATCTTGGTATGATAATTCGTTATTGTAAGGAAATAGATGACGTCGACGCTATCCGAACCCTTACCTATCTCTAGTTGATCTAAATT
>JAMCCL010000487.1:0-29230 GCA_024516035.1 Bactericera cockerelli
GGCAATTTTTTAGTAATTTTTAATATTAAATATAAAAAAATTATAGTAATTTTGAATATAACAATAATATAGCGTGTCAAAGAATGTAAGATTCTCCACAGTATTGAATGGGTGTATGTATGTATGACAGTGTATGTGCTGAGAAGAAATAGTGTCTTTGACATTTCGTGAAAATGACATTCAAGATAGAAAAATGTGTGTGAAAGTCGCATTGGAACAGCAGAGAACAAATGGTGCGAGAGAGAGAGAGAGAGGGAAGGAGGAGGAGGGAGAGAGAGAGTGGAAAGGGGGGGGAGGGAAGGAGAGAGAGAGGAAAAGAGGGAGAGGGAAGGAGAGAGAGAGAGAGGAAAGAAAGGAGGGGGAGGGAAGAAGTGAGAGAGAGAGGAAAGGAGGGGGAGGGAAGGAGAGAGAGAAAAAAAGAGCGGGGGAGGAAGAGAGAGGAAAGGAGGAGGAGGGAGGGAGAGAGAGGGAAGGAGGAGGAGGGAGGGAGAGAGAGAGAGAGAGAGGAAAGGAGGGGAAGGGAGGGAGAGAGAGAGGGAAGAAGGGGGAGGGAAGGAGAGAGAGGTAGGTGGGAAATAATTCCAACGGGATGTATGAAAGGTATTATTTAGAAGTTAGAATTCGTGCTCTGTTGATACGTGGTAGAATTCTGTGGATACTACACACATTTCTTCATACCCAGGAAAACACAGGGAAAATAAACTGGTGAGGCAACATACAATTTTCCTTGTCACTCGAAAATAAGTCAAATTCTGCCACTGAGAACTCAACGGTAACAGGTAACAGTTAGCTAAAAATTAATGTCAAATTCGTAAAAAGCACTTCAATATCATTGGATTTTATATGTCACAACCCCCATCTACGATGATTAGTAAAATTTTTAGTCCAAATGGGCCCGTCCCAAAATACCGGTAAATGGTGTCTTTTTAACCATTTCAAAAGAGCGGCCCTTGCGACCCAAGAGTGGGCTCGTAAAAATGGCCGAAAACAACTTTTTTGAAACCCTGAGGCTATTATGATTCTTCTTCCACACATGTAAAATACAGTGTATGTCCAAATTTTCAGCTTATACAATACTTTCCTTATTATCTTTTTGCGTTCCGGAGAACAACAGATGTTCCTGAACTTTTCTCTCACGCTGTATATCTTTCGTGTTACCTGGTTACACACCATCAAAGCTTCTCCTAGCTTACATGGATACTTCTAGTAAGTACGTTATAAATGGTAAAGAGAACATTACAAAAGGGAAATGATCGCAACGGTGGAAGGGTATGGTTGAAGCTTGGTAAAGGGATTTACAAGCAAGTTTATTCTTAGGTAATCCTGAGTTTACTTTTGCCACGAGTTTCAATGATTTCCTCTTGTGTGTCAACAATACAAAATCAGCTCTAAAAAAGAGACACAGAAAAAAGAGGTTTTGCAGCTATGTAAGCAGAATTAATTTACAGAGTCCTTATCAATGAGAGTCCGCCTTTGAACTACTAGGGATAAAGTGCACAGCAATTTTCAATTGAAAGTTTTGAAAAACTGTTTAATCTTTTATTTTTTCGTGTGATTACTTTCACAAAGAATAGTCAATTGTGAGCCTTCTATTTACAACCCCACACATTTTGTTTCATTTCATAGGTATTCATCACAATATCTAGGTGTTATATTTATATAAAAGAGGAAAATGTACACATTTAAGTAGGTGTGTCCGAATTGTTAAAGAGGAAAACCACTGGTATAGGATGTCACATGTGTTGATAAGTTGGCTGCATCCCATATTGGTTACATCATTAATGGTCCAGGTGAAGCAGCTAGACACTCAGAGATAAAGATACTGTGTATTTCATGATATTTACCGTGTTATATTAAAAACAAGACAGTAAAAAATAAGATTTATGATATTTAAGAAAATCAAAACAAAAAAAAATTGACAAAAATGTGCAACAACAAGGTTTACGACTTGCCGATACAGATTTTTTGGGGTTTCTAGAATGTAGGGAAAACGGTATTCTACCATATACATATAACAATTTTGAATAAAATCGGTCAGGCAGTTTTGGAGATACCAAAGGTTTAGTATAAAATCTCATAACTGCCAAGTGTATACAATGTGATCCAATGTAAATAAAACTTGATTGTATCTGTATAATAATAACACTTGAGTAAACAGTGTGTGGAGATACAACCCACAGAGGGACGAACACTACGGGGAAGACCTAAATCTGAATGGTGGAAGAATGTCAAGAAACATAAACATGAGAGTGTGTGAACTGTTAGATGTGGATGCAGCAGTCAGCTCTGGAGGCAAAGCGTGATTGAGGACAATTGAGGTAGGCGTGGCCATGGATGTGTGTGTATCACAAATATACCAATAAAAAAAACTGTGGGTACCATGGATAAATGAAAAATGGAGAACTCGAAATACATCAAACCTGTCTCCTAAAATCGGCCATCTTTTTAGTTTTAACACAGAGAAAATCACAACAATAACAAATTAAATTTTCTGATTACATGCTTTTGAAGGTAAACGGTAGCCATATTGGATAGTTTCTTATGAGACAGATAAATTACACATGAGATATACGTTACGAATGACGTCTCCTTTTCTTATTCATCCATGATAGGTAACAGCTAATTTCAAGGCCCAAATAACCATGACTATACGGACTATATACCTTTCAATTTCATTGATTAAAGAGTCCGCTCAAGAGACATCGTGTCACAATAAAGACAGACAACCTCTTAGAAGACTTTCGTACTTTCGGAGAAGTATAAAATATTATTACAAATAAATAAATATTTAAATAAAAAAACTTATTGAAATAAAAAACTTCCTGCAAAACCGTGTTATAAAGTTTACCCTTCGGTTTCTTCTATTAATAATATGAAGCTGCAAAAAATTGATATATCTGGTGAGCTACTCCATGTTTTCATACCGTGCTAAAATCTGCACAATTACATACGAAGTGTCCAAATTTTTCTTTCGAAAAATTCAGAATAAATTAATTCTAGGCTATATTCTAAGACTAAAATAATATCAGATCATCATCATCATAGGGTGGCGTCATCGTGAACGATGGTAGCCAGACAGTGGAGGAATGACTCAGCACTTCTACCTCTGTCTGTACAAGGAGGCTAATAATTAACAAGGGCCCCCAGAACCAAGCCAATGCTGGTCTACGTACTGTGTATAGTCCCCCAGTCAGACCGCTGGTCTACTCCCTGTCTAATTTTCGCCAGCCAGACTGCTGGTCTACTCCCTGTTTATAGTCCCCCAGCCAGACTAACTGCTGATCTACTCTCTGTTTATGGTCCCCAATATCAGATCATTTATCGAAAAATGCTGTCGAACGGAGATATGTACAAAATAATAGCTTAGTTTTGAATTCAAATAGGTGCAGAATGTTAGGTATTATGTACTTCCTTGAAAAATTTACTCATTAATCATAATACACAAATACATGAAAACTATTTTCACTTCTTTTCAACAAGTTCAAGTTTATTTTTCAGGTGAAAACTTTTTTTCGAGTGATTTTTTTTTCTTCGAAAAAATATCTAAGATTATTTTTTAGTCTTAGAAATTTTCCTAGATTTTTAAATTTTCTAAAAATAAAACTCGGACATCCTGTATATTCACCATGCTAAAAAAAACATCATCCTTAATGTAACTTTGTTCATTTCTGTTTTTATAAATATGAATGTACATATCTTGTATTCTTGTATGTAAATAAGAGCTGATTGAACAATCAACTATGAAATACCTACATAATATATGTTTTATTTTACTTATGTAACCAACAGCTGTAGAATAATTCAGGTAGGTACTCACACTTTCTCCTTACAAATGAACGAGAAAATTAAAATAACAACTGCTAGAAAATCTTCAGAGTATTCAGACGTGAAATTTACAAGGGTGTTGGAAATGCTCGGCGATGTTCAGAATTTGCATTAATAAAAAATTCTGGTGTGAACATCACACGACTTTTTATTACAATCAAAACTTCCGAAAATTCAACAAACAAAAAAAATAACCCGTGATTTCAGGGGAATTTTTCCAAATTTCCGGAAATTTATATATATTCAAAGAATTAAAAAAAGGTGCAATATCGAGATATGTGCATATATTTCAAAATTATAGGTAATTAACACATGGTCAAGAAGGAAATTTTTTAAAAATGTCAAAAATTGATATTTTTAATACGTAAAATGTGTTTTAGATTACCATATAAGATGATTTTGTTCTATAGAAAAAATTTACATCTCTTTAATTTTAGGAGATATATTTTTTTTTTCGTGCTCGTGATATAGGTAACCAAAAAACAAAATGGCCGATTTGCATGAAATTATTCCGGGTGTGAATTGTTAACACACTGAAGCTACATGCCAAATTTCATCGCTCTACGACTTACAGTTCTTGAGATACAGATACACATACACACACACACACACATACACTGAAACAGACCATTTGATAATAATCAGTTTTTAGGAGTCAGGAGATTCTAATTCGTCCAGAAATGATATCAGCTCAATTTGTAAAAAAGTGACCGATTACAATACTTTCTATAACTTATAGGTATAATAGAAGGTAAAAATGCAATACAATAAAATTAATACAACGTAATGATTGATAATGATTTCCACTTTTGTTTTAACAGATTATGAGCTTAAGAAAATGGACAACCAGGAAAATCTTTTGAAAATTCAGCGGAAAATTTTCTCGGAAAAAAATTGTTCCAATGCATTTTTCTACGAAGCAACTCAACTTTTCATATTTTCTAACTATGATTAAAAAATCTTGAAGAATCCTTTCTGCTTGTAATGGAAGTGATGGGTTCGATAGCCAGAGAGGGCCGCTGGTTTTTATTGGGAAAAATGCCTCACGTTGAAAGAAAGAAAGGTACAATATTGTGGAAACACTCACATGAGATTCGGGAAGATTCTGAGCGTCCCGTGCCTTCGAGGAGGGATCCGAGCTCTTATCAGCAGAACCAAACTTTGGAAAGTTGGTTCCCGTTAGCCAGGCACGGGATTATTTGCAGGTGCGATTTTATAATGAGGGAGGACCCGACATACAAATTGATCCGGCCCGAAGGACCAAATTTGGCATCCTTCGTGCGGATTAATTTTTTTGGGGGAGTGATCTCAATTAAATTTAAATAAATAAAAAATCGCTGTTTGAGAGAGACTAATTAGTTATTAATTTTAATTTAAACTTCAACTTTTCAATATATTTTTTTTTACTTAATAGGTGGTACCTACAATTTTATTATGTAACAAAGACGTGCTTTGATTTTCCAATCTTGTTGTAAATTTTTCTTATTATTTAATTTCTTAATGCATTTGAGTAATTTCTTTGTATAATCATGAATAACTAAAAATAGTTTTGTCTCAAATAATAGTTCTCAATTTTGGCTTTTTTTTATACTTGAATTATAATTCCTTTCTATTTTCATTAATAATTATGTAACCATTATTATTTAACGTATAAGCTTTTCTAGTTGTCAATAATTATTGTGTAAAGAAAGCTCTGGTGATAAGTGTTATTTTTCAGTTTCCATAGTTCATAGATTTTCTTTCATGGTGAACGGTTCTCGCAGACCCCACTGTATTTGGTGAGCTCTTTCCATTATTACTTTTATTGTCCTTTTAAAAAAAAAAAATTCAAAGATTTTTTCGTGTTTTCTTTTTAATTTTAAATCAGGTAAAGCTATATTTTCATTTCATAATTTCATAACTATATTAATACAATGTCGATTGAAGAACAAATAGCATATAAAATAACTTTGAGGGAAAGATATTTCCGGAGGTTACAAAATTGTTCTGACTGTATTGCGGGTGGGGAGGCTAAGAAAGCAGATTTTCTGGTTAGATTAGAGATATTGATTCAACTTATGCAAAATATGAAAATGTTATAGATTCTGTCAATCAGTTGAATCTTAAGTTACCTGCTGGAAGCAAGGCAACTGACACATCTCAGTGGGCAAATGCCTTTGATGATTTATATTATAACATTAAGGCATATGAGGCTTCATTAAAAGAACACGATACTCCTGAACCTCCTAGCAATCCTCCGCCACCTCAGCCACCCCAGAGCAAGGTAAAACTGCCTGTTCTGTCTATTCCTTGCTTTGAAAGTGACCCCACGGCATTTCAAACGTGGAAATGCCTATATGACCGAATCTTCCCGAATCTCATGTGAGTGTTTCCACAATATTGTACCTTTCTTTCTTTCAACGTGAGGCATTTTTCCCAATAAAAACCAGCGGCCCTCTCTGGCTATCGAACCCATCAAATTGATCCGGCCCGAAGGACCAAATTTGATGGGTTCGATAGCCAGAGAGGGCCGCTGGTTTTTATTGGGAAAAATGCCTCACGTTGAAAGAAAGAAAGGTACAATATTGTGGAAACACTCACATGAGATTCGGGAAGATTCTGAGCGTCCCGTGCCTTCGAGGAGGGATCCGAGCTCTTATCAGCAGAACCAAACTTTGGAAAGTTGGTTCCCGTTAGCCAGGCACGGGATTATTTGCAGGTGCGATTTTATAATGAGGGAGGACCCGACATACACCCCCCCAGCGAAAAAACGCGGTTTGAGAGATAAAAAACACAAGAAGGGTCCTTCCTTATTAATAAGGCACAACACAATATGAAAGAATTGAAAAAAGTAATATTAACACCATTTAAAAAATAAATTAAAATTATTAAAAGAAAGTATCAAAGAAAGCTCATGATAAGATACCTAAAGTAAAATTGAAATAAAAACCAACATTATCTTATCAAGAACCAATTTTATTTTTCACCAAACAAAAAAAAAATAAAAATAAAAAATTAGACCTTTATGAAAAAAAGAAAAAATGAAAATTCGACCTTTATGAAAAAAAAATTAATGAATATTGAAAATATCTACAAAATATGAGGTAATAAATTAAGAACAGGATTAGGATGAGGTGGGAAGGACGACCAATTTAGAAACAGATCGGACCATTTCACCACTTTGAGTTTTTACCTTAACCACCCTAATCTGAGCGTCCTTACCTGGTAAGAGCTCAGACACTCGGCCAAGGGGCCAATTTTGAGGATTAATGTTGGGACATAGTACTAAGACCACATCACCAACATTAATATTTTCACTCATTTTGGTCCATTTGGACCTTTGGTTTAAGGAATTTAAGTAATCTGAAGACCATCGTCTCCAGAAACACTGAGTGAAATGAGAAATTAACTGCCACCTTCTGGCAGGAGTGAAGACTTTATCCTGAACCTCTAGTTCAGGACGTGCCAAGAGGGGGGATCCTACCAGGAAATGTCCAGGGGATAAAAAGTCAACGCCGTCATTTGGACTGTCTTGTACCGAACACAACGGTCTGGAATTGAGAATAGCTTCTATTTTAGCAAACAGTGTGGCATATTCTTCAAAGGAGGGGTTGATCACCTAACACGTGTCGCAAATGACCTTTGACGGACTTAATACCGGCTTCAGCTAAGCCATTGAAATTGGGAGCCCCAGGTGGGCTGAACTGCCATTGAATACACTTGGGTTGCAAATGTCGGATAATCTCGTCTTTATTTGAAATAATAAATTTATGAAGTTCGTGCAACTGAGTTGAAGCACCTCGGAAGTTAGTTGCATTATCACAAAATATTTTAGAAGGAAGAGATCGCCTCGCGATAAAACGATCAAGTGTTGCCAAAAAGGTATTTGAAGAGAGCGAACTTACGACTTCGAGATGAACCGCTTTCGTAGCCAGACACACGAATAAAGCGAGCCAACATTTGTCAACTGGTGAATTTCTTCTAGGACCAGTTTTGAAAGGGAAAGGACCTCCGAAATCTATTGCCACATTTACAAAAGGTCTTCCTTGTTCAAAACGACTAGCAGGTAAATCAGCCATATAAGGCTGAGTAGGTTTTGCCATAAACCGAACACACGAGACACATTTCTTCAGCTCATTTCTGATAAGAGATCGAGCACCTATGATCCAGAACTGACGCTGAATAAGTGATTGGACTAATCTAGGTCCACCATGAATAGTTATCATATGATAGTACCTCACAAGTAATAACGCCAAGTACGATTTCTTAGGTATCAATACAGGGTGTTTCATACTCTCAGGTAAGGGAGCCAAGGATAAACGACCACCTACCGCGAGTAGTCCAGATTTATTAATGAATGGAGATAATGAACGGATATTTGTAGAACATTGGTTTCCTTTCCTAACAGCATCTAAAGTTTCGCCCATATGGAACTGCTGCGAAGCTTTCACACATAGCTCCAGTGAACTTTGTTCTTCTTGTAAAGTCAGAGGACCACTCCGCTTTACATGAGGAAACCTGGTATTATGAATAAAACGTTGAATGTAAGCCATCACTCGTTGAAGCTTACTTAAGGAAGAAAAGCGTTCAATAATTGAAAGCGTACTACTTGAATGAACTTGAGTTGTCAAACTAACTTGAACCTCTTTTTGCTTTAATTCAGGAATATCTGCCTGAGGCAGTGCCGCACGTTGAGGCCATTCCTTAATTTCCTTATCAAGAAAACTAGGACCTCGAAACCACAAGTTATTATTAATTAATTCACTCGGAAGTAGACCACGACTAGCTGGATCTGCGCTGTTATCCTGCGAGGCGACATGGCGCCAAGAAATACGTTTAGTTAACTCCAGGATTTCCACAACCCTGTTAGCCACAAACGTTTTCAATAGATGAGGTTGCACAGTTAACCATGAAAGGACAGTAGTACTGTCAGAAAACAAGTAGATATTATTAATCTTTAACTTGTCTGTAAGAAAGGAAAGAGACTTTATTACTCGGGCCAATAATAAAGCAGCACAAAGTTCAATTTTATTAATGGTTAATTGTTTTAAAGGAGAAACTTTAGTTTTAGCGCGAATAAGATGAGTTTGGACATTACCTTCCAAGCTCATGACACGAAGATAGACCACTGCACTGTACGCTACGGAAGATCCATCTGCAAATCCGATGAGATCGATTGAACTTACATTGTCCCCGATTACATACCTTGGAATATGAATATTTTCAATTAGGGAAATTTCCAGCATGAAAGTTTTCCACTTTTCCTGTAAATGATTAGGAAGCACTGTATCCCAAGACATGTCTTTATTCAACCAAATTTGTTGCATAAATATTTTAAGCCATACAGTAACAGGACTTATAAATCCGTTTGGATCATACACGGAAGCAATAACGCTTAATATTTTGCGTTTTGTTAAATTGGAAATATTACCTGGATTTACACGAAAGAAAAAGGAATCACTCTTTGGTGACCACTGTACACCCAACACTTTGAGTGCGTCCGTGTCACCCAATAAATGAATATTTTCACACATATCAGCAGGTAAGTCTGCTAATACTTCTGGGTGGGAGGATGCCCATTTACGTAAATGGAATCCGCCTTTGGACATTAAAGAGATTAACTCTTCTTTTAAAGCACACGCCGCTGGAATAGAATTACTTCCACTAACTACGTCGTCTACGTACACTGAAGTGTTCAGAACTTCTGCGGCAACAGGGAACTCACTACCTTCATCCTGCACAAGTTGTTTAATGACTCGTTGAGCAAGAAAAGGGCTAGGAGGTAACCCAAAAGTAACGGTTTTTAGTTCGTATTCCTGCATGGTCCCTATATCATCTTGCCAAAGAATATGCTGATACTTGCAATCTTCTTGCGCTAACCAAATACACCGATACATGCCTTTGACATCGCATAGAAGTGCAACTGCATTTAACCGAAACTGGACTAGCAAGTCACTAATATTAGATTGTAGTTTAGGGCCTACCATCAAGGAACTACCGAGCGATTGATGTTTGGAAACCGCTACACCAGGATCATAGACGACTCGTAAAGGAGTACTAGAACTTTCCTTATAAACTGCAAAATGAACCAACAAGAAAGGTGAGGGGTTCTTAGCTAGAGCCATGTGTCCTGCCTCAAGATAGGAATTTAAATTTTCAGAATATTGAATTTTCATGTTTGGATTTTTATCTAACTTTACCTGCAGATTTTGATATCTCTTGATAGCAATGGCCCGGTTCGATTCTAGCTGTGGTTCTATATTTTCTTTAAATGGAAGTCTCACGATATATTTACCTGAGATATCACGTTTATGTGTTTCACGAAAATGTTCTTCACAGAATAAATCATCTGGAGCAGAGAGTTTTACCTCTGAGATATTCTCTAACTCCCAAAATTTTTGAATTTGATCCGACAGGGGATCACTCACCGAGGAAATGAAAAGAGAGGTTACCTTGGTATTTGAAGTAGAGTTGGGATCGCTTACTTTCCCCATAAGTAACCATCCGAAATAACTAGGAATTGCTGAGGGGGACCCAGGAATAACAGGAAAGCTTGATACCATAATATCAGCATAGTACTCTGCCCCTAACAATAAGTCAATTGAATTACTTACCTTCTCTACACCTGAGAAGTAGTAATTTGGATCAGCTAGTTTTAAGTGGCGGAATTTTGCCAAAACTTCAGCTGGAACACTGTGAGAAATGTCTGTAGCTATTTTTGGTAGCACAGCAGCACGGATATGAAGTGGTTTTACTTCATTTGAACACACCTGATTGTGAGGTAATACAACACATTGTACCTCACCCTTAGCACGAATAGAGGTTTGAGAACCAATACCTGAAATTTGGAACTCACACTTGTTTCTAGATAAACCAAGATTTTGAGCCAAACTTTCAGATACCGCGGAAATTTGAGAACCTGGATCTATAATACACCTAGCAGTATGCCACTGCCCAACCGCGTCCTGGATCTGAACAGTTGCGGTGCCTAGTAGAACGGAATGCGGCGCTTGCGCTACGCCACTGAGAACATTGGAATTAGAACTGGAAGTCGAACCTACGTTCTCCACGTGAGAAGTAGACTTCTTACAGTCCGGAGGATGAAGTAGAGTATGGTGCCTCGTACTGTTACACACACGACACTTGTAGCTAGAAGCACACTCAGAAGAAGAGTGATGAGCACTGAAACACGAAAAGCACAACTTTTGATCTTTGATGATCGAAAAGCGCTTAGAAGAGTCACATTTTATAAATTTAGGACAACTTGAAATTTTATGAAAAGGTTGATTACACAACGGACATTGGTTTCTGCCAGAACTTTGTACATTAGAATTGAAATTTTGCTTACTGACCGCGTCTTGCAGAGTTACAAAAGAATTTTTGAAAGTAGGTTTACTGGACGCACTGATATTATTCATGGAACTTGGGACTGAAGTGACTTCTAGTACAGAACACCTTCCTTTTATAAAGGTAATCAACTGATCAAAAGAAGGAAATTCGACTAACAAATTCTCGGTTTCAAATAATTTCCGTGTGTTCGGATCTAACAGGTTTAGACCTAAATACAAGAGGATAAATTCACCAAGATTCCTGAGGTTTAAACCTTTCAGACTCTCAACAGAAATATTAATTATGTCTAAGAATGATCGGAGTCCTGCAAGACTTTCAGTTTTCAAAGGTTGAAAATTTAAAATTTTATGCAAATGAGAACCAGCTATAAGCCTTTTATTATAGAACCTCTCTACTAGAGTTCTATAGGCTATAGGATAATTAGCTGACACAAAAGCCACATGGTCAACACAAGCTAAGGCTGAACCTTTGAGAAAGGATTTTAAATAACTGAACTTTTCTATATCACTAAGATCAGTATTGGAATGAACGAGCTGGTCATATAGGCATTTCCACGTTTGAAATGCCGTGGGGTCACTTTCAAAGCAAGGAATAGACAGAACAGGCAGTTTTACCTTGCTCTGGGGTGGCTGAGGTGGCGGAGGATTGCTAGGAGGTTCAGGAGTATCGTGTTCTTTTAATGAAGCCTCATATGCCTTAATGTTATAATATAAATCATCAAAGGCATTTGCCCACTGAGATGTGTCAGTTGCCTTGCTTCCAGCAGGTAACTTAAGATTCAACTGATTGACAGAATCTATAACATTTTCATATTTTGCATAAGTTGAATCAATATCTCTAATCCTAACCAGAAAATCTGCTTTCTTAGCCTCCCCACCCGCAATACAGTCAGAACAATTTTGTAACCTCCGGAAATATCTTTCCCTCAAAGTTATTTTATATGCTATTTGTTCTTCAATCGACATTGTATTAATATAGTTATGAAATTATGAAATGAAAATATAGCTTTACCTGATTTAAAATTAAAAAGAAAACACGAAAAAATCTTTGAATTTTTTTTTTTTAAAAGGACAATAAAAGTAATAATGGAAAGAGCTCACCAAATACAGTGGGGTCTGCGAGAACCGTTCACCATGAAAGAAAATCTATGAACTATGGAAACTGAAAAATAACACTTATCACCAGAGCTTTCTTTACACAATAATTATTATTATTTTTTTTTTTTAAATCCAAAATCTTCATATTGACAACTAGAAAAGCTTATACGTTAAATAATAATGGTTACATAATTATTAATGAAAATAGAAAGGAATTATAATTCAAGTATAAAAAAAAGCCAAAATTGAGAACTATTATTTGAGACAAAACTATTTTTAGTTATTCATGATTATACAAAGAAATTACTCAAATGCATTAAGAAATTAAATAATAAGAAAAATTTACAACAAGATTGGAAAATCAAAGCACGTCTTTGTTACATAATAAAATTGTAGGTACCACCTATTAAGTAAAAAAAAATATATTGAAAAGTTGAAGTTTAAATTAAAATTAATAACTAATTAGTCTCTCTCAAACAGCGATTTTTTATTTATTTAAATTTAATTGAGATCACTCCCCCAAAAAAATTAATCCGCACGAAGGATGCCAAATTTGATGGGTTCGATAGCCAGAGAGGGCCGCTGGTTTTTATTGGGAAAAATGCCTCACGTTGAAAGAAAGAAAGGTACAATATTGTGGAAACACTCACATGAGATTCGGGAAGATTCTGAGCGTCCCGTGCCTTCGAGGAGGGATCCGAGCTCTTATCAGCAGAACCAAACTTTGGAAAGTTGGTTCCCGTTAGCCAGGCACGGGATTATTTGCAGGTGCGATTTTATAATGAGGGAGGACCCGACAGGAAGGATGAAAAAGTTACTATCCCTACGTAGTTGAATACTGTGCAAGAGTCTAAGGGTTGGGTGGTAGAAAATGCTTTGAGCATTAACCTCGCCTAGTGGTTACCTTCCACTAAAGGGTGTTGTTATTATTATTGTGTGCTCGGCTTTAGGTAATTCACAAAAAAAATCTGTACGGCTATGATGGGAATAAGACGAACACATAAGTGCTAGATGTTAAAAAAAATCATGTTTGGCTTTGACAACACAATGGATTCTAGAAACATGAAATTACCATATTTTGAGTTAATAACAATAGTAATAGGTACCTATCACAATAATTACTCAATCTCGCTTTACTCAATTTCTGCTTAAATTGGGACTTGAACCACCGTCCCCCAGATTACAAGCCCACCGCTTTATTTATCAAACTACTGAAGTCGGTGATACTTATAATACTTACATGAGCATTTGAGCAAATATTTTGTGCAAGCATCAATTGAATTTGTGCTGTTCACCAGAGTTATAAAGGATCACTGTCTCAATATTGAAAAAAACAAAAACTGCTCATCTTGGAATTTATATACTCATCTTGTAAATGTCAAAAATAATGTACACATAATACACACTCAGACACACACACACACACACACCACGCACACACACACATACCAAAGGATCGAGCACGCTGATTTCGACAGTCAAAACAGCTGCGAGGAATATTAGAATAGAAGCAGTCCTCCCCAAAAGGTTACTGGATCTGAAGAGCACTGAAAGCTTTCTTTTAGCTGTCAGTAAAGATGCCTGTCATGTACACACTTTGAACTTTCATTACGTTTTTTCTTTGATGATAAAATGCGAGTTATACACGCGCCGCCTGTATGGTAGCAAGCTCTGCTGGAGTTTTCAGTCTTTCATCATTAAAATTTCAAGTATAATAATTAATAATGATTCTGTGTCCGTGAGTTAGGCATTGATATCTAAGTCACGGTGGTGAGAGGATTATATGGACGCCCAGATTCAATGTCTAGGCTCCTTTCATGTCCATTGATTCTATTTGGTTTTAACATTCTGACTTGAGGTTACCAGGACGGGGGTGTTACCCTCCATTCGCTGGGAATCGTACCAGCTACCTACATTAACCTCACCCAGCCTGGGTAGGGCCGGAATAGCCAGCCTAACATGTTCGGAGGGAACAGAATTTTCTGTGCGAAAAGTCTGCTCCAACCGCGAATCGAACTCAGGATCTCTGGACTACGGGAAACAGTCACAAGCGTTACGCCACGGAGGCTGGCTTTCAAGTAGGTATAAAAGTATAATCAGGTATAAAATAATAAGTTTGTATAAAAAGAAATTCAGGTGATTCAGGATTTGAACATTCCTGAATCAACTGAATTTCTCCAAGACTCAGGACTCTCCAAGAAATTGCCACAGGTCCAAATACAACAAGTACAACTTCTCACTTCTCTGATCATAGTTTATACTGATAATAATATTAAACAAAAGTATTATTCTGTAATAGGTGTAAATGTATAATGTACTGAATATTGAGATTTGACAGGACCTTAATGGAGTAACAGAAGTCTGTGTTACTGCTAAAGATCCTGTTCTTGTGATTGTGAAGGATGTTATTGACATTTAATAATACAATAGAAAAACTGAGAACACGTTTGACACAATTCAATATTTCATTTTTGTTCAGTAGGTCTTCTGTTTTCTTTGATGATGATTCGACATTAATATACTTCTTCTTTTTCGTGCCTCTTGCTTTTTTGTGACATTTTGCTATTGTTGCTCTTCTGAAGAGTGATGTCCACATAACTTGTCAAGAAAAGATATTACCTATACAGATATCTAAAGTTTCCAAGGCTTTAGAAATGACACAAGCTAATAATGGTAATTTCCTCGAAAAATTTTCCACAATGTGATCTTTTTTTCCCAGGGTTTTCCTTTTTTCAATTCACAGGGTGTTTCATGATTCCCTCGAAAAACTTCAAGGAGGACTTCCGAGACCATTTCAATTCCAATGAAATGGCTGTATGGGTTTTTTTACCCCAAGAAAGAAAAAAAAAATCAAATGAACATAATGTACGAAAACACTTTCTTCTTCTTGAATGTGTGAAAAAAAAAAAAAATCCAGCCAGCTGCAACAAAGCTATTTCTTGTAAGCAGGACTATAGAATGAGTTTGGGTTCTCATTTTATATTTTATAATGTCTTTCAAGTAATCAAACACCTCGGCCGAAGTGTGAAGGATGCCCTATACAAAAAAAGAGACAGTATCTTCTACAAGGAAGAACAAATTATAACCTAGGATCGAAGTAACACTTGAGACAGCTCACAGGAGAGGCTGTATCAAGCAGATTCTGTGTAGATAGACGGACTTTCGAAAAGGCTATAAGAATATATTTTTTTGATTCGCAGTCTTCCTTTTCTCTTCCAAAGCGGACACACCTGAGCACACTATTTTCAAGTGTGTCCGCTTTGGAAGAGAAAAAGAAGAATGCGAATCGAAAATACGATGTCAAATAACACCCGACAACATAATCAAAGAGATGATGAAAAGTAAGACAAACTGGGAAGATATTGCTAAATACATAAAGACAGTCATTAACGAGAAAGAAAAAGATGACAGAAGGACCCCATAAAAATGAGAGGTTGTAACAAACATACCTGAAGTAATGTACTATACGGTTCCGGGTATGTTTGTGGTGATGGAGAGGAGGGTTTTAGCGGGTATGGCGTACTGTTTCCAGCGCTGGAACCCGGCACTTCGTCTTGAACCATAGAAGATTTTGTCTCCTCTCACAAGAAAAAAATATATATTTGTGGACACCCAGTATGATACACAATACTTATATGAGACCTTTCTCAGAACGTTACTTTTATTTGAAGTCATTTGTTATGTTAGGAAATGGTGTTCCTATTATTCACAGGATAATGGCGCCATATTTTAGCCCATTTTCTGCCATTTATCAACTAGGAGGACAGAATGAAAGAGAAAGCTAGCTCACTTCGCTGAATGATAAGTTTATAATATTCAGTTACTATGTATTTTGTGTAATAGTATCTACTTTATATTGTAAAATAAAATAAAAAAAGTATTTAATCACTTTCGTGACATCTCAACTAGTCAAACTAGCTTTACTAAATCCACGCTGAATTCGGGACTTGAACAACCAACCTTCTAGTTACAAGTCCGCCGCTTTATTGATCATGCTACTGAAGTTAGTTTATATTGTGAAATATTATTACAAATAAATAAAATCATTACAATACTTTCTATAAAAGCGCTTCTCCTATGTGCTTTGAGAAACTTCCAAGAGAATAAAAATCTGTTATGAATACACGTAAAGTGTATGATCAGTATGATGAGCAATTATCGTAGGTGTAAAATGATAGTATAAAGATATTATTATTAGTAACCTTAAAGTATTATTTCATGAATATACGAGAATAGAGCTATACGAGAGAATGTGGACAGTAAAAGTTATCACTAACTAATTTGACAGTTCAATATCTACAACAATATGAACACATATTTCAAAAGAAATATGAAAGGTTGCTATATGTCCGACAAACGAAGATCTGAAGTTAAATAAATAAATAAAACAATAATGATAATATTGCCTTATCTACATAATTATGCTGCTCGATTTTTTTAAAATAATTATCAATCCCTCAATCCACGAAAATTTGGAGATTCTGGCTAAAAGTTAGAAAATGACAATAATTTAAAAGAGAGTTTAATCCTCCCCCCTACCCCAAATCAAAGTCCGGAAAATTATACATCAAAGTCCGGAAAATTATGGCTGTAATATAACATTGATAACATACATCTATTCAGCAGGTGACCGTAGAATGCTAGATGTTATTTATGTTGCAGTAAGAGTTATTATTATTTAATTCCCTATCAGACAAGAAACATATAAATGTACAACACAAATAACAATTAAAATAAATGAAAAAAATATAAACAATAAAAAGGGGGAAATAATGTACACACCTTATGTCCTAACTAAAGGGCGAGGTTACTGCCTATGTCAATCTCTTCCCCAAAACCCTTAAAGTTGTATTCTCCTAGAGTGGAGAGTCTAGTGACCAGAAGAGAGATACAACAGTAACATAACATGCATCTACTATTCAGCAGCTGACGGGCTGACCCTACAGACAAGACACAGAGTAAAAAACATGTGTCGGGCATTGTTTACAAAGGTCAATTACATCAGCAATAGCGGGGTGTGAGACCAGAATACGTAAAAAGGTCACAAAGAACATGAAACTCAAGTTTATTGAGTTCTCCAAGCTGTCAGCACGCAGCAATGACAGTGTCAAAGCTACGAAACAGTAGGTAATAGCAGTAATAAGTATTATTATTATGATGCTGACAGTTATAATTCGTAGTTTTTTACTGGGGCATACAAAACTCTTTTCCAAGTCATTGTTCCCAACTTCTTAGTTTCCATTTTCTTTTCTGTACGGATAGACAAAAAAAATGTAAATAGCTAAATTAGGCGTTCACAAACAACTATTACCCAATTTTCTTGTGTTCTAACTAACATGTTGTTATAGTAACAATTGTCACTTCAATGTTAAGTCCCATTAAAACCTTGAAAATTGATTAGGTTTACATAATTATCTTATTAATTTCATTAAATAAGTTGTAAATAAAAATAAAACACAATAAAAAGAAAATTTTCCCAGCGCGAAAAAAGTTTGTCAGAAGTGGGATTTGAACCCACGCCCACAGACGTGGACTGCGACCTTAACGCAGCGCCTTAGACCGCTCGGCCATCCTGACTTGAGAGTGGAGGTAACGAAAACCATAATATAAACTCTCCGTTCATGATATTGAACAGTGAATGAAACACCGCGTGTGTATCAGTGAAGTGCGCAGAAGTTTTATGCGCACATCCGGCACACGGCACATAGAAGTAGTTGTAAACACTGCAAGCTATCTCGAAATTAAAATTAAATTATAATAATTATTTATGTGTTCGTGCATCATTTATTCGTGTACTTTATATTTTATCATTATTTGATTGTATTTGTACTTTAAAGTCTATTAGGATATGAAGAGTACCTACTAAGACCGAGCAAAATTGTAAATGCTTATGGATGATTGTGTTGATTATTTTAAATATAATTGTCTAGTTCTAGTTATCATTATTACTTTTAATAAAATATCAGTTAATTTTAATTATTGTATGGATGTTATACGTTATACTACACAGGGTGCCGCAAGACCATCATATCGTTGTCGATGTCAGTTATTTTGAGTTATCGAATCAACGAGGAGGAGAACATTGCTTCCAAATTGCATGATGTAAGTATATGGTGCGTACTATAAATTTCAATATCAATACATACGAGTAGGCTAGACACGCAGAGATAAAAAAGATGATTAAAATATACAGGGTGATTCAGAAAAGTACCGATTTTAAAACCGCATTAAGTTTTGAAACCTATGCAACTAGCATACAATTTTAGAACAAGAATTTTCAGCCAATTCATTATTTAACAAAGAAATACACCTGGAATATTTGAACGTGTTCGTCAATCTTTTCGAAGGCGTATGGAGGTCTGCATTGAAGCCAGAGGAGCCCATGTGGAACATTTGCTATAAATCTTATTTCGGCTTAAGCCCTTCAATTTGGATTTTCAAGCGTTTGTGTTGGTTTGAGAAAAAAATTATTCAGAACATTTTTGTAGACAATGACAGACGTTTTAATAGCGTGAAAACCAAATTCAATTACAAGCAACGACTAAAAAGTTAGAACCTTTTTTTCTACCATCTGACCCTCCTGAGACCGCCCCTGACATTGGAATGGTGTTAAATTTTGTGCCAAAAGGAAGGTGCTATCTAGTATTGAGAGTGATTTTTTTACCACATTGCGATATCCCAAATAGGTAAGCCGTAAAATGAAAATTTCGATTGTTTAAAAACACCTTAAGGGGCGTGTACCTCCGTTAGGAGGCACTTGCGCACTTTCTTTTTAGATTTGACCCCTCCTTAACTAGCCCATAGAATATGTGGTTATCGTTTGACGGTACTTTTCTGAATCACCCTGTACATATAATGAGATTGGACAGAAATTCAACTTTGGTGCATTTGGACGCACAGCAAAAAGCATTGATATCAAAAATTCAGAAAAGATGTTTGACCATACTGGAAGCAACAGAGCAGGCACCGTCTTTAGACTGAAAATATCGTTGTCAATCCAAAGGGGAAATGCAAACACTGTGCTAAACAACATGCCTCAGAGTAACATGCCTCAGAAGAATAGTCAAAGCAAGTTTGACTATTCTTCTATAAAAAAATACCATTTCATTTGTAAACTTTAAGATTCACAATATGATTTGATAGGGGCAATCGGCACGAACGACATTTTTTAATACAGAGTTAAAGCTCCTAATTAAAAAACATGATTCACATTTTATTATGAAGAAAAAGTATTAGTCTCTGTTAAGATCTTAGAATTAAAATAATATCAAAAGAAGGAGAGAGAAATTAGCAATAGCTCAACAACATTTAACGCAAGACAGACACATACCGATTCCCAGCTCCTACAGAAAGAACAGGGCTGTCCAAACTTGGGAACAATGGGAGCACTGTTGGACAACAACACAATGAAGATCTGTGTAGGCTTCCGACTTAACTGTACTAGTGTAGAACTCACCACTGTCCTTGTGGAGAAAAGGTTCCTATGTACATGATGAGTTGAGATGTAAGAAAAACCCAGGAAGATACTCTCGTCATTTTAATCTCAATTCCATAATCAAGCGAGCGCGACAATCTATAAGCATAAGCTCCCAGTTGGAACCTGTTGGACTGATGCGAAAAGATGAGAAGAGAACTGTAGCCCATTCCAGAAACACTCTCCACTCTCGAGATCCCCGAATCTGTGTTTCAACCGTCATCGCCCCATGATGCTTTGAAAATTTGTTCCTCTGAGGACTTTTCTCCTTTCATCAATAAACTCATAAAAACATATTGGCAAGAATCATGGAATTCTGAAGCCCATTCTAATAAGTTGAAATCTATCAAGCCTCTGGTTGACTATTGGTCTTCATCTAGTAGAAATACTAGATTTGAAGAAGTCGTTCTTACTAGACTCCGTATTGGCCACACTCGTATTACCCATAAGTTCCTATTCCTCAAGACATCTCCACCCGTCTGCCAATGCGGAGAGATGCTGACAGTCAAACACATGCTCTCATGTAGACTCTATGCCCAGATCCGTAGATCCTTCGCCGTTCAAAATAGCCTAATCGATGACTGCGCATCTATTGACTCCCTCATGGAGTATTTAAAACTTACCAAATCGATTAACTTGATATAGTTCATTGAGGGATCGGCGCGAACGACCCACCCAATCAGTGGTGTTAAAGCGCCTAACAGGAAAAAAAAAAAAAAAAAAAAAAAAAAACCGTCATCGCACTCTGATTGGTTATTGCGTTCAAATTTTAACCAATCAGAGAGCGTTGGGTGACAGTTGAAAGGGAGATTTGGAGACTGGAGACTGCTTCTGGAACGGATTAACTGGATGGTGTGACGAATGTTGCCTGGGAGAGGGGACGTGCTCTGGTGTGGGATGTGACCTGTTCTGATTCATCACTAGCAAGAATCAACAAAAACGATGCTACAGGTCCAGGATTTTCCTCTGAAAACTCTTGAAATACTCAAGGATCAAATTAATACAAATCATAGAAACGTTGGGTCCTTGGGAAGACAAGTCCAAATCTTTTATAAGATCAGTTCTGCCCTTTAGCGGGTTTCTGGTTATTCTCGCTCGCATCAGTTCTTGATATTAATATCGCAAGCAATTCAAAGGGGCAACAGCTCGAGCATCAGAGGCACGCTTCCTTCCTCGGTAACGAATTGGAATAAAATTGAATTGAATAAAGTAGTTCTTTTTATTAATACAATAATAAAATATTTTAGTATTGTCTCCTTAGCTTATGCGATCTTCTAAATAGAAATGTATTATCTTTGAAACTAATCAATGTTAGCTCGATTATAACTTATCAATATCTTACTTGTGAGCATGAGTTGTAATAATATTAACCGTTTCCGACTACATACATTTCCGAATTGTGCCACGAGACAAACCCGTCATGGGTTTCTTTTCCTGTGCCCTCTTGAAGTATAATTTTTTTTTTTTTTTTTTTTTTTTTTTATTAAGAACATAACATTGTTTCAAAAATAATTCTTATAACTATAAATTGAAACAACAATACCAATGTTCACATTAAAATTAAATAATTAATTAAGAACTTAAAACTATAGCGAACTAAAAACTAATTGTCTTACATTTGCTTTAAAAGCTTCCTTAGACAGTAAAAGGTCGTCTGTGCTTAAGTGTACTTCATTACATAGAGTCATTGCTCTGTTCAGTGGCGATTCATGAAGTTTAGTAAGTCTAGGATGAGGGACTGTGAAGGTTTCAATATTTGTATTTCTTAAAATGGGGTTTGGTGTTTTTTCCACTATTTTTTCTTTGAGTTCTAGACATGTAATATTATTGTTTACAAGATTATAAATTAACATCACTAGGTCTACTTTCCGTCTTAATTCAAGAGAATTAATATCAAGCATTTCTAGAAGGGTGTTGTAGGAAATAGCTTCCGGGTATTTTGGATAAAACCCGTTTTCTTTTTTAAATAGGTATCTAACAAATGTGGACTGAATTTTTTCAATTGTTTTTGATTCTAATTTCGAGTTTGGATCCCATAATATTGATCCATACTCCACAGTAGATCTCACTAGTGATAAAAATAGCGTTCTTAAAACATCAATATCCTTAACGTGTTTTCCGAATCGAATAATGAGGCCAAGTTTTCTATAAGCTCGTTTTAGCATGTTTGCACGATGTTCGTTAAATTTATGTTCACTGTCAATTATAATACCCAAATCTTTATGAGAATTTACTTTTTCTATACAGATGTCTCCCATTTTGTAGTTATAGTTTATATTGACTTTTTTTCTTGTGATAGTGATTTGTTTTGATTTGGATGGATGGAAATTTAGCCCAATCAAGTGAAGTTTTTGTCTAACTATGTTGAGATCTTCCTGCAATTTTTGGCAGTCTTTTATGTTTGTTATTTTTCTAAAGATTTTGAGATCATCTGCGTAGAGGAGTATTTTTGATTCAGGGCTAATATCTTTGCACACTTCATCGTAGGTTAAAATGAATAGTAAGCTACTTAATTTTGAGCCTTGAGCAATGCCTGATGTTGGGATAAATGGTTCTGATGTAATGTCCATATATTTTACCTGAAGGTTCCTATTGGTGAGGTATGAGACAAATAATTTTGCTGACTTAAATCCTATGCTGTATAATTTTTTTATGATTGATTCATGTGAGATTTGATCAAATCCCTTCATGACATCTGTGAGAAGGACATCCGTTTGATAGCCTTCCTGTAAGGTTGCACATACATATTCTGAAAATTCAGTGAGATTTGTAACTGTCGAACGTCCTTCCACAAAGCCATGCTGAATATTTCTAACCTTAGAAAAAACTTGACCTGCTATAGATTTGTATAACAGTGCCTCATATAGTTTGGCAAAAGAATTGAGGTTAGCTATTGGTCTGTGGTCCTCAACACAGCCAGATTCATTTTTTGGTACAGGTGTTATTATTGTATCTTTAAGTCGATCAGGAAACACATTTGATTGCAAACTTAAATTAAATAAATAAGTAAGAGGTTTGGCGAGTGATGGAGCGCAATCTCGCACTATTTTGGGGGGTATTCCATCCCTTCCCGCGGGCTTATTTGGGTTTATATTCATAGCTTCATCCAAGACCTGTTGCTCTGTGAACAAAGGTATCTCTATACTGGTAGAGAGATCGTTCAGCGAACAGATTTTATCTAAGTCCACAGAGCATGGTTTGTATGAGGTAAGGAAGTGATCTGCAAAGGAGTCAACAATCTCTTTTTGAGAGTTCAAGTGCTGCCCCTTAAAGATTATGTTTGTCGATTTACCCTTAGATCTTTCCTTTTTTACGTATTTCCAGAAACTTTTACTGTTATGTTTGAATTCAGTGGATAACTTCTGGATGTAGGATTGATAGTTGGACTTAATCTCTTTTTTAATTTCTTTTCGTAAATATTTATAGTGTTCAGATTGTTGCTGTGTTTTGTTTTGCGTTTTGCGCAATTTTTCTTTTGTTTTGAAAATGTGTCTTGTATTTGCGCTCCACCACTCGGGGAAATTTTGTGATCGCTTGCTTACATTGTAAAGGGGAACATTTTTCAAAAATATTTCATTTAACTTTACATAAATATTATTAAGGAAGATGTTTGGACACGTGATTAGATTTATGTCATCTTCCCAGCAGATTTTTTGTATTTCACTATTTAGTTTTTCAGCGTCAATTTTGTGGAAGGCAAAATATTTTGTCTTTTCTTTAGAATCAACTTTATATGGTATTTGCTTAATTTTAATTTTATTTTGATACTTGATCATTATTTCTAATGCAGGATGGTGACTGTCTTCCTTTACTAATCCCTGAGTTTTTAAGATTTCTACATCAACTTGTTTATTATTAGATAAAAATATTTCACTTATGTTCGTTAGACATAGATCTAGTATTCTATTATTTTTATTTCTTATATGGTTTTTGGATTCTAGGAGGTGAAAATTGGTAAATTCTCTAAACTTGGAAACTGAACGAGGAGGGTCTACATTTAATTCCTCAGAGAAATCGGGCAAATTTAAATCACCAATAAGGATGAAATTTTCATTTTGTAAGTTTCGCTCTGATATTGATTCTGAAAGGAATTTCACAGCGTCATATTTTTTTGACTCTTGATGTGGTGGTAAATAAATCAAACAAAGATAGATTATTTCCCCTATTAGTGTCAATCGAAACCACATGAGCTCAAGAATATTGTTACATATGTCCCAATGTACAATTCTAGTCAAGGAAATTTCTCGTTTTGAAGCTAAAATTAGGCCACCTCCTCTTTTTTTGCCTGTCTTCTTTTCGTCCCTATCTTGCCGAAATATTGTATATCGAGAGTCGAAAAGTTCATTTGTATTTACATCTGGACTTAACCACGACTCAGTGATAGCCACTATGTCGTATTCTTCTGAGAGGAGATTTAAATAAAATTCTTTCGTTTTAGTTTTCAAACCTCGAGTATTCTGGTAAAAAATATTGATTACTTTTTTCCTACTAGTATTGTTATTAGAGGATAATTTGTTATTTCCTATCTGTCCTGATGTTTGTACAATTTCATTATTATTATGGTTACTGGTCAGATTACCAGTAGGTAAAACATGGTCGCTTTCTATTTCTAAACTTAAATCTATGTTTTTTGAGAATTTGTTCTCATTGTAAATCGGGCGATTTGAAGCTGTATCGCTAACATTGTCGGGGGAAGCCAAAAATATGGCTCATGTCACTGTTTTCATAGGGTGGTATTGTTGAATGTGGTGGTAGGCTGTGCTGGGGAGTAGGAACTACACTGGATTGTATATATGGGGCTGATGATGGTGGCATACTCATAAAAGGTGGTAATTGGTAGTGCTGTTCTTGTTGCTGATAGTGTCTGTGAAGTGTGCCCAACAATTGCTGTACTTGATGTTGTAGCATCATTTTTTGTTGACTGAGAATTTGTGACTGACTCATCTGATTTGTGTACGCCCATTGGAGTTCATTTGGTTGCTGTACTCGTTGTTGCAGTGGCGTTTTGTTGTTGTGCTGTCGGTTGTTGTGGCAAAATTTGCTGACGAGGATCCAGCTGTGCTGAGGGTAAAGAGTGCCGGGAAGTTGATGGTTGCAACAAGGAATGATTCATCTGTGCTGCGTACGTACATTGCAGTTCCGTTGGTTGCTGTACTCGTTGCAGTGGCGGAGTTTGTTGTTGTTTTGTCGGTTGTTGTGGCAAAGTTTGCTGACAAGGGTCCGGCTGTGCTGAAGGTAAAGAATGCCGCAATGTTAATTTTTGCGATGAGGCATGATATTGTGGAGCCGTGTGGTGTTCTAAAATATGATGCTGTGGCGACTTCGTATATTGCGGAGTTGTTGGATGACTTGCAGATCCGTCGTGCTGGGTTGATGGTGATTGTGATGATCTATGATATGGTGTTTTTGATTTTGCGACGGGCCTGCCTTGCCGACTAGGAGCGTGTTGCAGTTTATACCATTGGCTTTCTTCCGTCAGACGCTTGTATTGCAGGTTATGATTATTATATTGCATTTTCTTTCTGGTCTGATTCTGGTATTGCTGTCGCTGATTAGGGCGTCGTACATTTACTGGTACTGGTGGCGCTGGTTTCTTTAGATCTTGTACCACTATCTGCTGTTGGTATCCATTATTTTTGTTTTCGAAAATTTTGTCGTTATTTATTATTTTTTGTACTGCTGCACATATTTTCTGTTTTCCCTGAAAGTTGATATTTATTTTATCATACCCATAACTAGAACGTTTTAGCCTTTTGTTAATATCCAAGAATACTACATTTTTGAATATGTTGACTATACTTCTTATTTTCTTATTTAGTCGTTGGATGTGGATATTGGCTGAAGGTTTATCATAACGGTAAGGGATTGATACGAGGATTATTTTGATTTTAGAACATAAATTTCTTATGAGATCAGTTAAATATTTGTGGATTATAGAGAATTCATTATTAAAAACATCGTTTGAACCTCCCATGAGAATAAGGCATTCGTATTGTTCGATCATGGTGTTAGGATCTAAATTTAGGTCCGTGATATATTTTCCAGGGTGGCAGTGTACAATGTACTTATTATCAGTATCGATATTTTTCATTTGTACATTCATGTCTCTGACGTGTTCATCGCCAAGTATGATGTATGATTTACCCTTGTTTTTGTGCCTTGTTGTTGCTCAGGCGTTTTTTTATTTTGTGCTCTCTGTTGATTCACTAGGTTATTCACGCTTTTGGACTGAGTTGAAATTGCCTTTTCATTGAGATATTTTTCTTTTGATTCTTCTAAATTATTGATACTAGATGTTAGGGTATTGTTTGAAGTTTCAGTGTGGTCTCTTTTTTCTGTGACAAAAGACACTTTTTTATTAGCGCTTTTTGGAAGCAGTGATGTATTTTCATGCATTCTTATTTTATTTCTAAGTTGTTCTAGTTCCTTTTTGTCTACATTCCACCCGGCTTCAGTGGTTTCTAATGATGTTTTTAAATTTTCAATAAGTGTGTCTTTTTCTTTGTTTATTTGCTTTAAGAGATCGATTTCTGTTTTTTGTTTTGTTACGTTCTCAAGCAACAAATTTCTATGATGTGTGATGGCTTCAATTTCCCTTGATGTATTGTTAAGTTCAGTATCGTCTTTATTCTCAACTGCTGTTTTGTAGAGAAGTTCATTATCTTTCTCTGAATTTAGACATCTTCTATTTGAATGCTCTTGTTGAAAAGCTAGAAACTTAAAGTTTTTACTTTTGGATTTTTTCACTATGATCGTGCCATCACATCTCCCTGCTGTGCATTTAAAAATTATGTTTCCGCTAAGTAGCGGCTCAGAGTAAGCATAAGTGTAATTCTGATGTGTCAGCAGTTCGCCTTCGTAAAGACTGTTATTCTTATTCGGCGTGCTAGTTTTCTCCATTTCTTATACCACAGAATGAGTGAAGGTCAATATGTGAGTATAAGTTGTGATAGGTAAAGATTAAATTTTGCTGACTATTATAATTCTAGTACTGAATCATTTAGATGTCAAAGTACTTACGTCCTTGCAAATTTGATGAAGAATTTTTGTTGGAGTTTGTTTTGATAAACTCACGTCACTATCACTGTCACAAGTAATATAAACATTAACACATGCAAGTATAAACAAGGATAAAGTCTAATAATTGTCTTGCAGAAAAAAAAATTGAAAATGAATTACGAAATTTTAAATCCAAAATATTTGGTTTTGGGGTTTTAAGTTTTTTGAGGAATATTTTTAAAAATGTCAAAAAATTAATAATTTTATGTACTATTTTATGATATAAGTTACACTTTGATTAAGTTATGTCCTGTAGTTATAATATTACACTATGTACATGGTGCAAGGAGAGCACGTCTAACCACGACAACGTCTAGAGTAATATTTTGCCTTGTTAGTAATGTTTATTGGATGAAGAATATTGAGTGGTGTTGTGATCCAGATAGCAATGAATGTTAAAAAACAATTATATAAATGTCAAATCATCTTTAGCCTATCGGGAGGTACATACGTGGGAAAATGAAGACAGACGACATCGTTTTGAAATGAATATGTACTCAGGTGTTTTGATTTCCATTATTTTGTTTCCCTTCATGATGTTAGTAGTACACATCTGGAAATATTTCATGAGAATTGGCCATTTTGTGTTTAAAGGTCACATTTTTTTTATTGTATAAATTTTTTTGTAAAAACCTCGTAAACGATAAGAGATGTGAAAATGTTTTATGGAAAAGAAATAAATGTCATAGAGTGCTTGTATACACCAAATTTTGTTGCTCAATTTGCGACAGATCTCCATAACCCATAGTACATCGTTTTAAATTTTCATAGTAAAGGATAACTTTCACTTAATATAGAAATTTTATTAAAAGTTACAGATAGAACATTAAAGCCAATTCTTCTGATGGCTATGCTCCCAAACCACTGGCAGCATTACAAATTTGTGAACTTTCACTTAGTTCACAAATTTCTTTGACGAGAAAGTCGTGAGCTCAGTTTCCCCACAAGAGAAAATATGTTTGTCAACATGTAATTTATTGTTTCAGGGTTGTTTCCTACCTGTATTTTCTTCAAGTATATCTTCTATTAATTTCAAGATGGCTTCCGCAGTTGACATTGCTTCTTACTATCAAAGAGAAGAGCGAGGGGTTAAATTATTCTTTTTTTTTTTTTTCTTCTTTTTTTTTTGAGAATTCTTTGCCAAGTTTATTTCATAAAACAATCTTTACAATCATATCTCGGCAACGTCAAATAAACTTGATTAAATATCCATCAAGAGATTCAAGAGTTACATTTGTTGGTTTCGTGATAGCACTGGTAGCCCTCTATATCTCTCTCCCTCATCCCTTAGTTTCCTCCCATAATTCATCCCAAATCTCTTCCATCGGATTAAAAGGAAATTAAAGTTGTAATTAATTGGGAAAGTTCGAATAATTCAGCTCTTCAGTTAGAATGATTAATGACGTAAAGTCGTGGGAAATAGAAATTCTCTATGGGTGCGTTTCTTTAGTTTGCATTAGATACTTTTATTTTTTGCCTTTCAACTACCATAGTATGGGGTACATATGATAATAGGTATGAAACTTGTATTCGTAACTTTTGAATTTTAACACATCTACATTGTTCAATACATCATCTATTTGGCGACAACCCATGCTATACACTTTTAGCATTTCCTTACAACATGTGCTAATGTGCTGCAAGCTGCAAGGTTCACTTCATGCAACAAATAACTTTTTGTTTTTAGATCTCCGGTCTTTCTAACCACAGCTCTTTATAAATACAGAAAGTTATAAGAGAATAATTTCCAGGTGAAATTTACCTCTCTAAAAAATAAAACAACCTTTTTTTATAAGAGAAAACCTGGATATAAGGAAAACAAATTCCGATCCCTTGAGTTCTCTTATATCTATGCTCGAATATACTATACATAAACCACTAACCTCTCGGGCAAATAGAAACCCAATGAGCTGGTTCGGCCAAAACTAATTCACTAATCCATTCATTTCAAACTAATCTCTGACGAATTTTATTTTTTTCTATTTTTAACAAATAATTAATAAAAGTTAAATCCTTAAAAAAAAAAAAAACAAAGCTAATGCACTCATTCACCCACATTCTATGAATGTTCCAAAAGTTTGGATTCAGGATCAAATGAACAAAGTGCAGAGAACTATTATTCAATTTTGAAACGTCAGGGGGATAATAAAAAACTTGGTTTCCTCGAAGAATGTAATTTTCAATTTTTTAAGGAAAAATTTAATTCGCCCGGAGCCTTTTCCGGGAACCATAAAGTTTTTCAAACAGCTAAGAACCAAAATAAGAAGTAAAAAGGCCAAACATTTTTTGTTTTGAAGTGTAAATAGGGGACTATGTAGTAGGAATATGACTACTAAAATAATGGGTGAGTCCAAAATGAAAACAAGGGATAGAAACACAAGTAAAAAAAAAAAAAAAAAAAATACATCTCCGTTGGTGGCGGAATAACATGACACCAAAAAGGGCC
>JAMCCL010000488.1:0-29227 GCA_024516035.1 Bactericera cockerelli
AAGTCAACACAAGTTTGTAAGGTAGGTACCTACTTACTTAATTCCTTTCCGTGTCTTAAGGTACCTGTTAGGGTGGGCCGAAAAAAGCGAATTTTTGAATCGAGAATTTTAATAGCAAAAAAAAGTTGAAGCATGGTCAGACGTTTCCAAAAATATAACTTTTGTCGAAATCGGATGTTATCTTCCACTGCCGCAAAGCGGTTGAAGTTTGGTGGAAAAGTCGAAAAATGGCATTTTGGACCCCACTTTAAGAAATTTATAAAAATAGCAGATGAACATCTAGGAAGCTCAAATTTGTTTCAAATTATTCAATATGTGTTCTATTTTTATTTTTAGACTAAAAATAATGAGCTTTTTGAACACTGTTCTGTATACAGGGTGATCCAAAATAATGAAATTCCACATTTTCATGTGATTTATATGGGGTATATTATGTTTATATTTATTGAATTATTTGAATTAATCCTTCACGCTGAAAAAGGATTTTTTAAAAAGTTTGTATAAAAACCATTCGCATAAAAACTATAGTAATTTAGCATATTTTATGCTAAAAAAAATCAATTTTTTCGCGTTTATACATAATTTTAGCATAATTTACACAAAAAGAGCCGTTCGTATAAAAATGGCTTTAGCATAAAAGTTTTTTATACTAAAATTAGCTTAATTTTATACAACAGGTTTTAATGACGTCATCTCATGTATGCTAACAGTGCCACATGTATGTTAAGAGAAGCTTTTTATGCGGAACATGTATAGTGAAGTTCGTATAATTTCATGCTAACAAAATCTTAACATAAAATAACTGTTTTCTTAGGGTAGCATAAATACTTTAGCATGAATTATATGCTAAACTAGTCCAGCTCCCGCATGAATTAGTACCCGGGTTCGAACCCTGACGGGGGCAATAATTTGCAACCGTGATGGTTTGGTTACTGTTTAAGTTACTGACGAGGGTTCTACATTTAGCTGGGATACTACAATACGTATTATATTATAATGTGATATACCTTTACAAAAAATTAATCATATAGAAACCTTGATAATATTTTCAAATGTGTTTCGCCCATGTTAAATAATCCTTAAACGTAATTCCCGGGAATATTATCTAATACCTATATTATTCTTAGCTTTTGTGTTGTAATTACTCAAACAGATTCCGTGGGAAACACATTAATATACCTTTAAACCTACCTGTTATACCTACCTGAGCGTTGCGTAGCTTATATAAATAAATGAAATAGTGCTATGGGCTAGACTCGAGAAATGGACTCTGAAATCTATTAATATTAGGTAATAATACACAATGGAAGGATTTTAGAGGCAAAGGTTAAAGGTATATTTAACGGTGATGAGGCTTTCGGAAATTTAAAGCATATATACCTATATTATGTTATGTATAACCACACCACTCATATTGACCAACGGCGACGTATCAATTGGGTCACTAATGGAGAGAGGTCATCCTCTGTTTTTGCATGGATCGCAGGTATACGAGTGAAAGAACCTTTTTTAATGACATTTGGAACATTTGAACTGAACTTCGAAACACCTATGTGGAGTATAAAGTATTGTGTGTACAATTCATCTACCTGATGTTAATATACGACGGTACCAGCTCCCACAGCACATGGCTCAGTGGTCTTTGCACTCGTTAGACCCGGGCTCGAATCCCGGCGGAGACAATAATTTGTCAACATGGTTTGGATGTTTTCGGGACCCATTCAGCCTCGTAACGACAATCTATTTATGGAGGTATTGTCCATAGCGACTTGTCCTCAGCAATTACAGAAAAGATGGATTATAATTAGATTTGGATGTACTGGAAAAAATCCTACAATGCTGTAGTGAGCACCTATATGAGCACCTATATACCTACAAATTATTAGTGGCCACCTGAATTGGGGAAAAATGATCAACTCAACTTACGGGAGTTCTGCAGCAAAAATGAATGATCTGAGAGCAAAATGTTCGAGAGTAAAATGTTATCCCACAAAAAACTACCGTTAAAAAAAGGGCCAAGTTCCAGAACTCCTATCCAAAAAAGTTTCGCCTATGAATGCAGTGATATCTTGTTTGCGGCCAAGTTATCTTGGTACTAAACTATTTCTTTTATTAAACCCCGTTTTCTCAGTTCCTCATTTGGTATGTTTTTAACTGCAAACTATCCTCTAACTTGGCCAGTGTCGCTCCTTGTGATGGTTATATTGTTATTCTGTACATATACATATAGTCGTAATATTCCATTCAACCGATGGCATAAAACTGGCCAAGTTAGAGGATATTTTGCATTTAAAAACATACCAAATGAGGAACTGAGAAAACGGGGTTTAATAAAAGAAATAGTTTAGTACCAAGATAACTTGGCCGCAAACAAGATATCACTGCATTCATAGGCGAAACTTTTTTGGATAGGAGTTCTGGAACTTGGCCCTTTTTTTTAACGGTAGTTTTTTGTGGGATATCATTACTTTTTGTAAATGGTTCGTTTCCCAGCACGTTTCATTATTTTTTATTAAAAATTTCAAGATTATTCACTTTAATATGCTCCCTAAAACGACACCGATTAACAGCAGAAATGGTGCGAAAGTGCCGGTTTTCAGATTTTTCCCTATACTTTTACAATGAACCTTAGCACCATACTAAATTTCAGCTTTGTAGGTAGTAGGAAGTGCCTCATAATTTATATGCATAATCGAGTATATACTTCCTCCCTAAAATAACACAGTTTAACAGCCTGATAAGTGCGAAAGTTCCGGTTTTCAGATTTTTCCCAGTACTTTTACAATAAACCCTACCAGTATACAAAATTTCAGCTTTTTAGGTAGTAGGGAAGTGCCTCATAATTTATATACATAATATAGTGCTCCCTAAAACGACACCGTTTAACAGCAGAAATAGTGCGAAAGTGCCGGTTTTCAGATTTTTCCCAGTACTTTTACAATAAACCCTACCAGTATACAAAATTTCAGCTTTTTAGGTAGTAGGGAAGTGCCTCATAATTTATATACATAATATAGTATACTTCCTCCCTAAAAACGACACCTTGTAACAGTATTTAGAACATTTTCAGATTTTTTCCTGTACTTTTACAATAAACCCTACCATCATGCAAAATTTCAGCTTTCTAGGTAGTCGGGAAGTGCTTCATAATTTAGATCAATAATCGATTATATATTTTCTCCCTAAAACGACACCGTTTTACACCATGATAAGTGAAAAAATTCCGGTTTTCAGATTTTTCCCTTTACTTTTACAATAAACCCTACAATCATGCAAAATTTCAGCTTTCTAGGTAGTCGGGAAGTGCCTCATAATTTTGATGATCTGTCAGTCAGTCAGTCAGTCAGTTCAGTCAGTCAGTATCAAAATCGCAAATTTCAAAATTACATTCCTCTGAAAGTTTTTTGCATAGAGTCTTTAAATTTTGAATGTTTTTTTTAATGATATTAGGACAATCTCTGTTCCAAATTTCATATCACTATGATCAATTGAACCGAAGATATGAGGGTGTGAAAAACCGGGTGAATCAGTTCGTGTAAAGATACACTGCCGTGCTTGCTGGAACTTGGCCTGGCGCACTGCCGTGCGCTCAGATAAAAATTACCTGAATTACTAAAGACAATTGTTAAACTTTTAACTTTTCATACCAATTTCACAAAAAACCACTTTTTTGCCCAAATATTTTTCATTTGTACTGTGTGTGTGTCTGTGTATGTATGTGTGTGTGTGTTTGTGTGTACTGTGTGTGTGTGTACTGTGTGTGTGTGTATGTATGTGTGTGTGTACTGTGTGTGTGTGTATGTATGTGTATGTGTGTATGTATGTGTGTGTGTGTGTTTGTGTGTACTGCGTGTGTGTATGTATGTGTGTGTACTGTGTGTGTGTACTGTGTGTGTGTACTGTGTGTGTGTAATGTGTGTGTGTATGTGTGTGTGTGTGTGTGTGTGTGTGTGTGTGTGTGTGTGTGTGTGTGTGTGTTTACGATCCTGAACATAACAGTATCGATGCACACACATAAAGTTATACAAATGAAATATTTGAAGACATAACTTCAAGCCAAATTGGTACACCGCTCGTGCTTAACATAATCTCGGTCGCATGAACCATGCATTTTTCGTACAAAAAGGCACTTTATACTTATTTCCGCATACTTTTTATGTCAACGCAAAATGTTTGCATAAAGTTATACATACAGGAAATTTGAAGACATAACTTCAAGCCAAATTGGTACACCGCTCGTGCTTAACATAATCTCGGTCGCATAAACCATGCATTTTTCGTACAAAAAGGCACTTTACACCTATTTCCGCATACTTTTTATGTCAACGCAAAATGTTTGCATAAAGTTATACATACAGGAAATTTGAAGACATAACTTCAAGCCAAATTGGTACATGGCTCATGCTTAACATAAACTTGGTGGCATGAACCATGCATTTTTCGTACAAAAAGGCACTTTATACTTAATTCTGCATGCTTTTTATGTCAACGCAAAATGTTTGCATAGAGTTATACATACAGGAAAATTGAAGACATAACTTCAAGCCAAATTCGTATACCTCACAGTCTTAGCATAACTGCTATGCTAAACTATTAGCATAAACCATACGTGTTTCGCATATAAAGTAATTGTATGCTACTTTACGCATGCATTTCATGCCAATGAGGGCTGTTCGTATAAAACTATACAAACATAAAAATAAGAGCTATAGATTCATGCTAATTTAACATGATTGACATTCTTCGTATAGACTTATGTAAAGTCTGCATAATTTTTAGCATAAAAATAGGGCGGTTTGTATGATTTCATGCTAAGGTTTTATGTTTCCAATAAAGATAGTTGTGTTCGGTTCGATCATTTCTTTTTAAGTGTGACAAGGCAAGGTTGTATTAAATACGTTCGTAATGTCAGTGAGCGAATTTTTGGGAGATGATCTAGGTGAAAGAGAGGGACAGTCTACTAAAAAGTGTAAAATGAAATAGCCTAATGATAAAATTAAAACCTTGCTTGAGTTTACAGAAATTACACATTAATTTAAATTTTACCTACCTATTCTAAAAAAATGTACCCAGTTTCTCATTGTTCACAAAGTATCTTAGTTACCTAAAATATTTAGACTTCATGAGAATACGGGACCTAATCATAGAACAGTTTCCTTTTGAACAAGAAACCTCCACGATCTGGTTCAAATTGTACCGTTCCAATGACAGCGACAATGATCTGCCTGAAGCATTTTCTTCAAAGAAAGATAAGTCTTACCGAAGCTCCACGTCCGGCTTGCTGTATGAAATCTGGCGAACTCTCAGAAATAAAGGAAAGAAGGAAGGTGTCATCGAGTTCAAGAAGCGAAGGCCAAGTCAGAACCGGGAAAACCAAGAGCAGGAGGACTCGGAGTTGAACAAAAGCATTGCAACAGACACATTCAATATCGTAGGTATGTATATACTTAAACTACAAATAGATAACTTATGACAGACCTCAGTAGCCTGATCAATAAGGCGACGGACTTGTAACCTGGAGGTCGGTGGTTCGAGTACCAGGTTAAGCATATATTTGGTAAAGCGAGTTTGGGTAGTTGTGATCAAAATAGTGATTAGTACAAATATCTTAAAAAAAAGGTATAAATAAAATAATTTTGTAGCTCAGATGTGGGGCTACGTGACTTTTTTTATAACATGTGTTGTTTTGTTTTCAGAAAACACCGTAGTTCAAAACTATCTGCAATGGTTGGAGACTGCTACTCCAAGTGATTCCTTCGAGACTATCAAACTCCGTTGGGAGGATACATCAAGGGACAGACTCCAATGTTTGCAGGCGGGCAATGAAAAATTTCAATCAATCATCCAGTACTTCAACACATATCGTATTCTGCGGGATCCTGAAAGAGGACCTGTGTTGGTAAGTTATTTCTTTTTTGATTTTTGATATTATATGAAATTACATTTTTACAATAAGTCCTTAATATTAACTTGAATACTGAATAGATAATTATTATTTACTGACATACGAGTAACATGCCCTAAACAACCCACACTAAGAAAATCGGTGATTTTCTTGTTATGTGGTATAGTACTATTTTTCTCACTTTATTTTACTTTCAATTCTATTTCTCTCTCTCTCTCTCTCTTCCTTTCTTTCTCTCTTTCTTTCGTTTATTTTTCATTTTCTATTCATTTTTTATTTATTTCGATCTCACTTCCTTTTCTCATTCTTTATCTCTTTTTCTTTCTCTTGACTATCAATGATAGTTGATTATTTAGCTCGTGTGTTCTTCTCTGTTCTAGATAAACATGGACTTTGACATATTGCATCCTGGAAGAACAACGTGTTTGATTGAAGGTCTTCTCCATCACAGGGACAAGATCATCACCCTAGCAAAAGCCGTGAAGGAGAGGGCCTCGGACTGCGCAGTGTCTGCTGTTGCTGCCCTACCTCACATCAGTTCCCGCCACAAAAAAGGTGAAGTGTCACTCTTGGAAACCATCAAGGTCTGAAGTTTGCGAGGGATTCATAATGCATGTGTCCAGTCCTTCTAACATTGAAACCTGCAGGGTGAGTCGGATCCAAAAATTGACTAAAATGTACAGACCTAAAATGTATGTAGGTGATTTTAAAAATCCAACCAATGTTTATTGTGTTGTGGATGACATTTTACAACCTCAAAATTCAATTGTAGCAGCTGTAGATCTTTGTTTCAAGATTTTCTTTGTAACACATTGTAATTACCCAGAAGAGAGTCAACATCTGTGGCTTACACTCCAGCTAGGTTTCTACGAAATATCCACCAAGTATGATAAGATTCATGCACCGACTACTAAACTTTTAGCTGACCTTGCATTAATGCCTAAAGCAAATAGAGCAGCCAGGGCATCTAGGTAGGTAATTTGTCTGCTCAAAGTAGGGGAATGTCGGGGACTAAAGGAGGTTACTTTTAATTAAATTTCCGACCATCAAAGTCTCGGTTTTACAATCCTCTTTTTGAGCTGTTAAACTTGCTCTATTTTCTGCTCTCTTCCTCCAATATTTGAAAACATTTTCTTTTTGTCTTTTCCATTTTGCCCCACCTTCCCCTACATGTGTCAGCCCCCTATACAGAGAATTTTTTTATATACTTTTTTTAGTTTAGTTTACTTGTAGGTACAAATTTTGAGCTCCTTTATCGTATTTTTTGTTGTTTTATTCTATTTCAATTTGCTTACTATTATATATTTGTTTACTAATAGTCACCGTGGCAGAGTGAGTTAGCGCGCTAGGCATTGCACGCATGGTGACCTGGGTTCGATTCCCAGCGGGGCAGGAATTTTTCTGCTCTGTACTTGGATGTTCGGGGTCCACTCATACTTCGTGAGGAAAAATGAGTAGTTACTTGTATGAGTAACGACCAGTGGCGGCATTACCAGAGTAAAAAGAAATGAATGTAATAGAATAATTCGAAAAGTAAAGGAGGCTCTTAGTAATGCTGCGCTACACACAAAAGTTGTGAAGAGGCTTTGTGCTTCACCACAAATAAAATCATACATATATTTGTTTACTATGCTCATTTGCGAGGACTGTCAAAAATTGTTCCAAACTATTTTTTCATAATTATTGTAAGCAGGACTCATGTCCTGTACGTGCTAGAAATGGTAATTACCATTTGACAATTCCCATTTTACCGCTCCCCGGTAATGTAACATATAAGTTGTATTTTTTCTTAAATGTTTATATAGTGTAATATCTGCAAATAAAAAGTTGTTGATGTGTAATTTCTGTAAATTTAAAAATTGTTAATGTGTAATTTCTGTAAACTTAAAAATTGTTGATGTGTAATTTCTGTAAATAAAGAGTGTAATGTGTTGTACATTATATTTACTTGAATTGAATTCTTCTTCATTTTCCACACATAGGGCAATACATATATCCTATGACTTTGTATGACTAGGAATATGCATGTAGATGACTTCCGTCCGAGTGCAAAATATTTATGCACTTAGTCGGAGGCTATCCTGCAAATTTCTATACATTCAAATACATAGGTATATGTATAGCTGTATGCAAAAGTATGCATACAGCTATACGTATCATACGTATAGCTGTATGCATACTTTTGCATACTGCTATGAGAACGTTCGCATATTGAATATGCGAACGTTGGCATAGTGACTATGCCAACGTTAGCATAGTCACTATGCCAAGGGTCGCATAGTGACCATACCAACGTTCGCATATTGTTATGCCTACTTTGCATAATAGTTAGCATAACACTATGCCAACGTTAGCATGCGGTTTTTAACAGTATGCCTACTTCGCATAACAGTTAGCATAACACTATGCCAACGTTAGCATGCGGTTTTTAACAGTATGCCTACTTCGCATAACAGTTAGCATAACACTATGCTTACTTCGTATACTGGTATGAAAATGACACAGCAAGTATGCATAATCTTTATGATAGGCGAATTACTTTATGCTAAGATACGTATAATGTTATGTTAAACAAATGAAATTCAGAGCATAGACTATGCAAGTTAAACATGTTATTATGCTATCAATGAATTGAATTGAATTGAACAATAGCATAACTTTATACATCCGTTGGCATAAAAGTAATGACGTCACAACTATGACGTCACGACTTTTGACAAATTTCGTTAGCATAAATTATGCTAACCACTTTATGCTAAAGTCGAAAATATCGCGTATGCTAACTTTGCAAGGGTCCCCCGTATGTTTAATTAATCACAATACTATGTTAAATTTCGCAGTTGGTTTTTCACCGTGTTCGATAGTGGCAAACAAAATCATCAAATATTAAATATGTGATAGTGCTGGCCAGTTTGGATGATATTTGCACACTTCAGACATACAGGGTGGCCAAAATTTTCATAAATTATGATGACTTTTTTATGTACTTAGTTCATGGTTTTTTTTACATTACAACCATGTAAATATTATGCTAAGCCGTTTTTAGGGACATATAATATAAATTAAGGAGCGCGGTAGCGCTCCGACCCGCCAAGTCAATCGAAATAGTTCGCGCGCTACCAAGAGTATACTATACGCGACAGCATAAGTAGCACATTTCGTGTAGTTGTAGGAGAAAAAGTACAAGTGATGGAGGAAATTGAATTATATGTACAGATTGGGGCACGATAATTGACAAGCTTTTAAAAAAGAAACATCGAAATCGTTTGAGTTAAGTTGGTCAAAACCACACTATAAAAACGTCATTTTTTTTCAAAAAATTCTGCTTCTTCTTTGACGTTGACCGCTCTACAGCCAAAACTACTGGACCGATTTTCATGAACGATGGCTCATTTTTTTTCTTCTGGGTGGTAGGTGTGCCTTTTTATGGTTTCATTATCCCAAAAGCTACCATTTGGCCGTTATTAAGGAAAAGGATCATTTTCAGAGCTCAGAATAACATTGGAGTATAGATATTTAATCTAGTTTATTATGTATATAAGTATTCATTCACAAACCTTTCAATCCACATGTCCCGATGTGAAATTGTGTAAAGGTATACTAACCCATAAATAGTCGCCGGTGCTGAGTGAGTTAGCGCGCTAAGCTTACCACGCATGGTGACCTGTATTCGATCCCCAGCTGGGCAGGAATTTTTCCGCACATTACTTGGGTGTTTGGGGTCCACTCATACCTCGTGAGGAAAAATGAGTAGTTACTGAATAAGTAACGACCAGTGGCGGCATTACCAGAGTAAAAATAAATTAATGTAATAGAATTTGAAAAGTAAAGGAGGCTCTTAGTAATGCTGCGCTACCCACAAAATTTGTGAAGAGGCCTTGTGCTTGACCAAATGACCACAAATAAATTCATACATACATAACAATATTAAACCTGCCCAAGGAGTGAAAAAGACAAGATTTTTTTTTCTTCTAAAATGTTGGTTAGGTATATTAGGTTCAAAAATGTAAAAAAATCTCTAGTACCCAATGTTACATAATATGTATGTGTAACATGAATGTCATAAATGTTTGGGGACCTTTCTAAGTGGGAAATGTAGAAGTTTCATAGAAAACTTTGTAAAAGCCCCTACACTACCTAATACCTATTCCTAATTAGGAATGTAAGGTACATAGGAAGTGAAAGGCTTCCCTCCCTATCCAATTCTCTCTAGTAAATATTTCTTCCACTGGCCGCTAAAAAGTTTATTATACAAAGTACGAGATAAAGTGAAGCTTTTATGTGTTGCAAATACCACGCGGTGAACTCTGAATTCTGGTTAGCTCAGTAGTTAAGGCGGCACTGCGTGAAACTATGGATGCCAGTAGTTCGCGGGTTCTAATTGGGACATTTGATTTTTTTTTTAAACAAAATACTCTTTACTTATTTTAGTTTTACATAATTTACATTAAATTTAGTGAGTTTATGAGGTACTATTAACCTTTTTGTTGTGGGTTGTGTTGTATCTCAGTTATAATATAAAATAAAAAATTAACAGTTAAAAAAATAAAATATTTTTACACATTTATTACTTGAACAACACAAAAAGCTTCGTTCTCAGTATTCTTTCACAGAAATTAATTGTAAAAATACATAGTTATCCTCCTATTTGGGATTTTTACCACATAATACTACATCTTGGGCATACTGCTGGAATAATGGGACTTAAAAGTCCTAATTATTATATCTGACATAAATTAAGGAAATATTTTCAGTCAGTGTGTACCCACTATTTGAACCAGTTGAGGGCCCATCTGGATAAAATGAATGGCACCACACAGTATCCTTGTAAAAGTCTGTGACAAAGAGCCAATTTATGAAACGGGATTAATTTTAGAATAACTCGGACTATCTCTCTAATCGTTCTTCGACTTGAGGGAGGGAGCGAAGCAACCTCACTAAGGGGTTCTGTTTTAACTTGCATACTGGACGATTTGGCTTTCGTTTGTCTGTCTCATAAATAAGGCGAGATCATTATTATAATAATAAAATGCTATCATTATTATAATAATAATGATAGCACAATTAGCAAAATTAGCACAATTCTTGTAGTTGTAGGAAAAAAAGTACAAAAAGTACATGAAGGAAATCGGACTATAAATAAATATAGATTGGGGCACGATAAAGACAAGCTTTGAAAAAAGAACCATCAAAATCGTTTGAGTTAAGTTGGAGAAAACCAAACTTTAAAAACGTCATTTTTTTCATTATTTTCTGATTCTTCTTTCACGTTGACCGCTCTATAGCCAAAACTACTAGACCAATTTTCACAAACGATGGCAATTTTTTTTCTCGTGAGTGGTGGTAGGTGTGCTTTTTTATTGTTCTATTATCCTAAAAGGGACATTTGGCCCTTAATTGGGAAAAGGATCATTTTCAGAGCTCAGAACAAAGTTGGTGTATAGATATTCAGTATCTAGTATATTATCACTCTCCCCAGATGAGTCAAAAGTCGCATATCTACTTTTTAGGTGAAAGAATAATTTGTAGAAGGATACTGTGCTTAGGTATGAATATCAAACTAAAATCTTTATCTTCACATTCAAACTGTTTCATTTATCAACACTTGTTCCTTTAAAGTCATTATTAATTTAAAATGTTAAATAGTTTTATATTGAAACAACATGTATCATACACCCCACACCTATGCAGGGCCACTACAAAAAGTTATAAGATCCCCCAAAAAATATCACTTCGTGACATAAAAAAGTCCCGCCAAGTCGTTCCCCAAAAATATTTCAGTTCCCAAATTCATCCCTCCCTCCCTTCCCAAAAAAATATATTAGTATTTGTGACCCCCCCCCCCCCCCCCCCCAAAAAAATTATTGAAATCAATTTATGGCCCCGCCTTTTATTCATTCACCTAAGTGCAACAGTATACTTATTAATAGCCTCCCCTCTCTCTTTCTTCTAATGTCCTCTTTCTTTTGTTCCTTGTTGCATGTTGGAATGTTTCCTTTACAAACTCAGAACTTAAGTCTTATTTCCTTGCTCCTTTCACCGACTTGGCTCTTGGCGGAGTACCACCAAGCAGGTCCACCAAGTATATATAATCTTAGAAAAAAACCAAGACATCACTTCCTTTGGCTAAGAACGGACCTGCTTGGTGGTACTCCGCCAAGAGCCCAAGTCGGTGAAAGGAGCAAGGAAATAAGACTTAAGTTCTGAGTTTGTAAAGGAAACATTCCAACATGCAACAAGGAACAAAAGAAAGAGGACATTAGAAGGAAGAGAGAGGGGAGGCTATTAATAAGTATACTGTTGCACTTAGGTGAATGAATAAAAGGCGGGGCCATAAATTGATTTCAATAATTTTTTTGGGGGGGGGGGGTCACAAATACTAATATATTTTTTTGGGAAGGGAGGGAGGGATGAATTTGGGAACTGAAATATTTTTGGGGAACGACTTGGCGGGACTTTTTTATGTCACGAAGTGATATTTTTTGGGGGATAAAGATTATAGAAAGGATTATAAGACAGTCTCTTATCCAAGATATTCCGTATGGAGCCCAGGTGATTGATGGAAAGTGTTGGGTGGAAGGAAATTTTCACCCAATACAGTGCACCTTGGGAAATATCTCGTAATAACATTGGAGTGGCAGCATAAACAATATAAGATCAACATATTATCTCTATACATAATATAATGATATAGTTGATCGATAAGGCGGTGCACTTGTAACCTCTAACCTGGAAGTCGGTGGTTCAAGTCCTGGATTCAGCGTAGATTTAGTAACTCGATTTTGAGTAGTTGTGATATGGTGAAAGAGATTAACACAAGTATAATAACTTTCTTTTAATGATATAGTTGTTTGCTCATCAGTAGAAGTTCAGTAAATTAGCTTACATTTCTTTAGACAATAAATAGAATCTCCTCTGATGATTTTCCACTGGGCACAGTACTAAAAATAGATGTAACATTCCCTCGCTATTCAGCGAGAGGAAAGCCATTGTTTAAGGTACATTTTTGCCTTTGAGGTACCAGTTGTTGTTGTTAATTTGTTACCAATACCAAAGTGATTTGCATTTTTCTAATCTGAAGGACTTACCTACTTTATTTTTTTCTGAAACCACAAATAGAATGAAAGACCAGCATAATATACATATGATATATTTTATGAACCCATTTGGTTATTTTTGGTGAATCATTAGTTTTTTCCCAATGGAAATAGGTGTAATGTATATGTATAACTTCAGAAATCCATTTGCCATTATAAGTCATTAAAACTCTTAAAATGCAGAGAGACTCCACAAAACTAGGTCGGAAAGATATCAAAAGACGCGATATAAAAAAATTCGTTGTTGGGAGTCTTCGGAGAGCTTCGTCGCGTGGTGTAGCCACCTAATACACATGGTAGCTAGGAACTTATACAGCTATTTTGATAACAATGATGCAGGAAATAGAATGGTCAAACTATAAGCTAAAATTGCAACAACGATAAGGGAATACGTTCCCTATACAACATATTTCCCAAGGTGCACTGTGTTGGGTGAAAATTTCCTTCCACCCAACACTTTCCATCAATCACCTGGGCTCCATACGGAATATCTTGGATAAGAGACTGTCTTATAATCCTTTCTATAATCTTTATTTATATTATATGTCCCTAAAAACGGCTTAGCATAATATTTACATGGTTGTAATGTAAAAAAAACCATGAACTAAGTACATAAAAAAGTCATCATAATTTATGAAAATTTTGGCCACCCTGTATGTCTGAAGTGTGCAAATATCATCCAAACTGGCCAGCACTATCACATATTTAATATTTGATGATTTTGTTTGCCACTATCGAAGGATTAATTCAAATAATTCAATAAATATAAACATAATATACCCCATATAAATCACATGAAAATGTGGAATTTCATTATTTTGGATCACCCTGTATACAGAACAGTGTTCAAAAAGCTCATTATTTTTAGTCTAAAAATAAAATTAGAACACATATTGAATAATTTGAAACAAATTTGAGCTTCCTAGATGTTCATCTGCTATTTTTATAAATTTCTTAAAGTGGGGTCCAAAATGCCATTTTTCGACTTTTCCACCAAACTTCAACCGCTTTGCGGCAGTGGAAGATAACATCCGATTTCGACAAAAGTTATATTTTTGGAAACGTCTGACCATGCTTCAACTTTTTTTTGCTATTAAAATTCTCGATTCAAAAATTCGCTTTTTTCGGCCCACCCTAGTACCTGTTCTAAAAATAAACAGTAAGTAAATAAATGAGCCACTAAGATAGGGAATACTTTCGTAAAGTGTAAATACGGAAGAATTTAAATAAAAAAAATAATAGAAAATTATAATACAAAAGAAACAGAAATGGGAACAAAGGGGCACAAAGGTGAAAGAAAGATGGAATAAAGGTAAATTGTAAATGGTAGAGATAAAGGTATTAGGTAAATAGATGGTAGAATGTAAATAGAAAGTGGCGTCTCCAGGGACCACCCTGTATAGTGGGTGTCAACTGATAGCAGAGGCAGATGTCTCATTCAGAGCGGTGGTGGTTGGCCCTGAAAGTTTTAATTGAAAGAAAATCCCTGTGGGGTTCAAACAGGGGGGGGGAAGACCTTTCTCAATTGAAGAAGGGGAAAGAGTGAGAAAGAGGGAAAGAGTGAGTGAGAGAAAGAGGATGAGAGGGAAAGAGTGAGTGAGAGAAAGAGGATGAGAGGGAAAGAGTGAGTGAGAGAAAGAGGATGAGAGGGGAAGAGTGAGTGAGAGAAAGAGGATGAGAGGGAAAGAGTGAGTGAGAGAAAGAGGATGAGAGGGAAAGAGTGAGTGAGAGAAAGAGGATGAGAGGGGAAGAGTGAGTGAGAGAAAGAGGATGAGAGGGAAAGAGAGAGAGAGAGAGAAAGAGGATGAGTGGGGAAGAGTGAGTGAGAGAAAGAGGATGAGAGGGAAAGAGGATGAGAGGGAAAGAGTGAGAGAGAGAAAGAGGATGAGAGCGAAAGAGTGAGTGAGAGAAAGAGGATGAGTGGGGAAGAGTGAGTGAGAGAGAAAGAGGATGTGAGGGAAAGAGTGAGTGAGAGAAAGAGGATGAGAGGGAAAGAGGATGAGAGGGAAAGAGTGAGAGAGAGAAAGAGGATGAGAGGGAAAGAGTGAGTGAGAGAAAGAGGATGAGAAGGAAAGAGAGAGAGAGAGAGAGAGAAAAGAGAGTCAGGGGATGAAAGCGGGAGAGAGAGAGAAAGATAGATAGATAAAGGATAAGAGAAACAAAAAGATAGAGGATAAGAGAGAGGGATAGAGGATGAGAGAGATAAATAGAGGATGAGAGAGAGTGAGAGTTAGAGGATGAGAGAGGGAATTGGAGTGGACACATGAATGGCACTGTCTCCAAGATAAGGACACTTTCTCTAACAATAGGAATTAGAAGTCACCAGACATGCGTTAATCTCTTCCCGTCATCTCTGTGGTACCTCGTATTCTATATGCCGAACTTAGATCGTTATAGCAATTACTTCCGAGTATATAATATTTTAGATAATGTCGAAAGTACGAGTAAGTATAGTGTAATGTAAAAATAAATGTACGTAAAATGTAAAAATATGTATTTAAAATGTAAAAACATGTACTTACATACTAGTGCTTTTAAAAGAATATACTTTTCCTCATTTACGTAGTCACGGTCGCCGAGTTAGTAAGCGCGCTAGACATTGCACGTATGTTGCAATGCCTTATTATTACATGGTATTTAAATTTGGTTACAAATTGTTTATGAGGAATACCTTCCGGTGTGCTTGTGTTGACCCAGCACCTAAAAGGAAGAAGTGCCACTTCTCGCCCATCAGAGGAGAGGCATACTACGGGATGGGGAGGCTACAACACAGACCACAAGCGTCTACAGTAGCTCCTGTTTCATGGCTACGAAATAAAAAAAGAAGGCTGTGAAACACTCAAATTTAAATAAAAAGTTGTTTTTTTTATTTTTTTTATTTCGTAGCCATGAAACATTAGCTACTGTAGACGCTTGTGGTCTGTGTTGTAGCCTGCCCATCCCGTAGTATGCCTCCCCTCTGATGGGTGAGAAGTGACACAATACTTCCCATTTAGGTGCTGGGTCAACACGAGCGCACCGGAAGGTATCCCTTACAAACAATTGTAACCAAATTAAGAATACAAATTAAGAATACAAATGTTGCTCCTTACAAAAATTTGAAGAGGTTCATGCTTCAATTATAATGTTTCTTTCTAACATTCAGCATTGTGGACAAATCATAGGTCTGTACAAACCCAATTATATTATTAATTTATATATTATGTTATTTATTTATATATTATGTTACATAGCAAGTAAATACTCAGCTCTGCAATTCGTCACTTTCTAGGTCAAAGACGAAGTGAAGAAGGTGCAGCCAGCATTGTCAAGCTACTTTCTTCTATAGCACTAATCCTAATAATCCTAATCCATCACTCACTCGGGATAATCCTATAATCCTATTATGGCGAGGAGGATAAGAAATTATGTAGTATACTAATGATACTAGGTACCTACTAGTACCTAGTATATAATGTTTGTTTGTGCTATTTAAAAAAAAACGTTACTGTTATCATATTAATTTGTGTTTATCATATACTTTCGTGATATCACAACTACTGAAACTCGCTTTTCTAAATTTACGCTGAAACCGAGACTGGAACCACCTACCTCCAGGTTACACGTCCGCCGCCTTATCGAGATAGATACTGAGGTCGGTTTTCTTTTTGTTATAATGTATGTCACAATTTTAGTGGGTAGCACATAATCATAGAACTTTACCACTCTAATATTATACATATAGTATAATAGTAAATCTATATATAAAAGTGCGAAAGTTAACACTCACTCACTCACGACCTATGAATACCCGGACATCTAAGTACCTACTGTGCAGAAAAAAAATCTTACCTCGCTGGGAATCAAGCCCAGATCACCATGCGTGCACTGCCTAGCGCGCTAACTCACTCGGCCACGGTGACTACTTAACTCAGACAGTCAGACTACGTAGGTACAATACAATACTCTGTTTATCCAGTAAGAATAAGACTAAAGAGTCCCTTTACTCCCACACCACGCACACTTAAAATACTATCTTGGTCGGTAATGCAGGCCATGAGGCCAAATACAAAAAAAAATGTAATAAGTAATAATAATATTACCTTATTTATACTCATGCCCGATTTCGAGTAATGAGTCCCATTATTCCAGCAGGAGAAGACCAAGAGGTATCATTATGTGGTCAAAAACCCAAATGGGAGGATAACTTGCCATGTCCCGGCTGGGTTCAGAACCCGCGACCTCTGGATTACCAGTCAAACGCCTTGACCACTGAGCTACCGGGACAGACTATAAAAAAACCCATGTCTGGCCCATGGGTTCCAGTCTTTGGGAGTCCATTTTTTCTCGATTGGCAAGCCTAAATCCGCGGTTTCAAGATTCTGCGGTCACAGTCACAACCGAAGTCCTGCGGTTCAAAGACCGAAAATGGTTGCGGTTTAAAACTCGGTTTGTGTTTTGTAAGTGTTTACGCCGTCCAATTTCGGTAACTCTTGAGTGAATTTGGTTTTGATTTTCTTCTTTGAAAATATTACTAAGTTCTTTGTTTTATTTATTATTCCTGTTTAAGTTTTATTGGACTAATACTACCACGTAAGTTTAGACTTTAGAGGATGAAATGTGAAGTTGCAACTTATAATTAGCTAAGGAGCTGTGGTTAACAGAATCAGTTACTGACCCGGAGGTTGCGGGTTCGAATTCCGGTCGGAGCGGAAAATATCGGTCAATGCCCGGGCCATGGACGTAAAGGGGAAGTGCCCTGAAGTAGGTAATGCGTAAGCGGTTCCGGGGAACAATTGCTTTTTTTTAATTATAGCTAAGAAGAGAATATAGAGGAAACAGGTAAAGTCACTGCTGATAAAGGTTTGTAAATACTCTTACCTAAGTAATGGACAAAACCATGTAGGTGCTTTTACATTAAAGTAACTACATAACTGTTTCTCAAGCATTCATAATAGCTAGCAGCTCATATAGGCGGTGGACTCGTTACTTGGAATTCGTTGGTTTGAGTCCCATGAATGGCAATCATTTAGCAAGGCTAGTTTGAGGGTAGTTCATCAAGTCTCAACGAATAAGATGGTTTGGTCATGTACAACGCATGGATGAATCGAGAATGCCCAAAAAAATCATGAATGCAAAAATATACACTACCAGGAAAAGGGGAAGACCCAGATGAGATTGATGGATGATGTCACTAAAGACCTGCAAATGATTGGAGTCATCAGAGGATGGAAAGACAAAGTAAACAACAGAGTTGAATGGCGAAGCATTGTTGAAGAGGCCAAGGCCCACCCCGGGCTGTAGTGCCAATTGGTAAGTAAGTTTGAGTAGGTAATGCTGACATCATGGTTGCGAATAGCACAAATATGGATACTTGGATAAACTATTATGTAATATGCATGGGTATACCTTGTGTACCTAATTATAAAGAGTTTTCTGTCCCGTTAGCTCAGAGGCAAAGGCGGCACTCTCTGAATCCAAAGATTCCAGACTTCGTGGGTTCAAAACCCAGCCGAGACATGATAAGTTATCCTCCTAATAGGCATTTTTACCACATAACAATATGTCTTGGGCTTACTGCTGAAATAATAGGACTTAAATAATCTTAATCGCGGACAGTATAAATAAGGCGAAATTATTATTGTTACCTACATTATATCAGAAAAATTACACTTCGTGTGGAAAAAAAGGGAGAACGCGGATGATTCCTAAAAAGAAGTTATAAATGTTGAGTATTTTTTTTTTTTTTTAGATGATTGTTTCACAGCCGTTTTTATTTCGTAGCCATGAAACAGGAGCTACTGTAGACGCTTGTGGTCTGTGTTTCAGCCTCCCATCCCGTAGTATGCCTCCAATCTGATGGACGAGAAGTGACACAATACTTCCCAATTAGGTGCTGGTAATAAACGCACTGTTGTTTCTTGGAGTCGTTCCCCCACGAAACAACCGTTTAGCTTGATTCGAGTTCATTTTATCTGAGTTCGACTGTATAGATAGATAGATAGATAAATATAGTTGTATTTATTTTAAATAAAATGTTACAACGAGGTTGGCATTTATAAAAGATACAGGTTAAAAATAAATAAATGATAAATTAAACTTCTTACATAACAATAAATAAATTATTAACTAACTAATTTTCTAATTTTCTCACAAACTTAATTCATTAAGAAACATTTACATGAGTTCGACTGTATCTGCATACATGTTGGATCTCTTTGACTGTGCAACCTTTTGTTTATTAATTTCACTCAGAACAATGCCTCGTGAGGTTGTGAAGAACGGAGCGGTATTGACCACCCTGGCCTAGTTTCGCAGACAATGCTTATGACCGGATCACTCAGAAAAGTACAAGCATTCCTGGGTCTTTGTACAGAATTGCCTTTCTATAGTCAGGTGAACAGGCAGGCGATGCTGTAACTCAATGATGGTAACGAATAAATGCAGAGAATAATACCTCTTAGGTAATAATGTAGATTATGACAAGCTTGTGTCGAATTCAGGCTACGCAGATGTGTAATAAAGGCATACGATAAATGAAATAAATATAGATAATTTACCTACAACCGCACAGAATATAGTATTACAGCGGTTCCCAACCTTTTTAGCTTGGGGGCCTAATAATATTTTTGAAACAATTTTGCGGCCCACCCCGATTTAATACTTACAGTACTTATTTTGCACTATTTTAATATTATTTCTTGAGTTTCGGCCAACATCCGCGGCCCACAAGTGGACTGCGGCCCACCGGTTGGGAACCGCTGTAGTATTACATTTTTTATCATCAGAAATCAGAATGAACTCGTATGGTGAATGTATGATAGCAATTCTGATAGTTGGTAAGAATAATTGTAATTTGTGTATGACTAAATTGGATGAAATTAAGCCTGTGCAATTATGTAGCTAATTTTGGGCTGTGGTTTCAACCTATAGAACATCCGAATTTCAAATTCTTACAGACTTTTTTTTTTTTTTTTTTTTTTTTTTTTTTCAACAAATAACTTTATTTATTTACATTTTTGTTATTTACAATGGATGAAAAGAATATAAGTATCAAAAAAATACAAAGACAAAATTTAAATCATAGTATCCCATAGCCTAATGTACTTATTAAGTATGTGCTAGGCCCTATGGTTATGTGATATAAATTTTAATAATATTAATGAAAAAATGAAAAGTGTTTTTCTCTCTCCTATAGTTATTAAGATTAAAATGTTATTGTTATTATAAAGTAATTGTAAAAATTGAATTTCTAATTAGGGAAAATAATTATGAATAGATTTAGGTATTACTGTCATTGTTTTAAAAGATTGCAGATTGTTTCCTTGTTTTGGTCCTCAATTAACCATTGTTGGACAAATTTCTTTGTTATTTTGTGTTGAAATTTTGTGTTTGAATTGTTAACGACTGTGGTAGTAAATTGTATATTCTAACGGTTTCTGTAGGGGTCATGTGTAATTTGTGTTGGTACACCATTTCCAATTTCAACAGAGATCTTACAGTTTGGTAAACATGATTTTAAATTTGACCACTTCTACAGATTAGAAGGTATTATTAACAAACAAGTTTCTTTTTATATCAGAGTTTTCGCCGTCAATTTTCTTTATTAATGACACGTCACATAGTGGAAATATCAAAATAAAAAACAGAAAAAATCAAAAAATGTTTGAAAGATAGTAGAGACTGGGTAGGTACAGTTTTTAACAAAAGAAATGTTGTTGTAACAAAAGAAATTTTAGACAATGCTGTCAAATATTTTTTAACCTCAGTCAGTCTCTCAATATTTATTTTCTTTATTTGATTATAAAAATAAACACAATTCAATGAATATTCATTGATCAACGTCTGAATGAGTCAAAAAAAAAATACATTAACTTTAAAAATATACTCTTTATAGAAAAGCTGAGTGCATTATTATTGCATCATTCAAATATTCCACGTGCAATATGGCTGAGTCAGACAGCGCACTAAATTATTCATAATAAAAATAAAAAAAATATAATTGAGAATACCTAGCATAAAGCATTAAGACCACATGCACACTTGAGACAGAACAAAATACCTAGCGAACAACATTGTACTTGAAAATAGATCCATAAACAAACTGCCTGATCGAGTCACCAGGAGTACCAACAAGAGTGACCTCATGGGAAAGTTTAAATGGTCATTCCAATATACAGGTTTTTCAGAAGTTTCACGGTTAAAAAGAACAATATTCCAACTGCAACAACAGCGATAGAAACAAGTGCAAAAGTAAAACAACAACACAAGAGATTTCTCACTGGTTGTTGTACATAGATAGGTCAATATTTGGTTGGTAATATTTGAATAGGTAATAGTTGACTACTCAACATGTCTGCGACCAAACAATGCTCCTGTTAGGTCTGATTGGAACCATTTAACTAACATGAACACTAAGGGTCAAACTATGAAACAGTAATAAAGTTTGGATAAGCTGACACGCCCTCAAGTCGGAGTTTCAACCAATCACAGCGCACTATAGCCCGAGTTTAGGGACAGTCTGGCTTATCTTAACATTAATCCCGATTTATAATTCACCCTAAAAGACTGGGGTCTCATAGCTCATAGCAAGCCTAGATACTCCAGATACATAGTACTCCAGATACAAGAGTAGTCCAGATACCTACATAGAAATTAGATAACTATAGAAGAAATCCAGAATACGATGAAATCACTCAAGAATACTCCACATACACCCAGACGAAATCCATAGCATGTTTTGTAAGAGTGTGATGGCATGCCATTAGCCATTATAATATAAGGCATATGTTTCGAATCTGTATAGAATACCATCATTAAAATTTATCACTTATCAAGTATTAACAACACTAGTGGTGTTTGTTGTTGTTATTTTATTAGTTGATCCTGCTATCGTTGTTGTGGTTGCTCTGGTTGCTTCTATGGTAATACTAATAACATTATTGTCATATACATCATGACTAACAGCAACAAAATCATCATTATCAAATTATTTATTAATATTTCAAGGGAGGTACATTATGTCTTCTTTCAGCTTACAAATTAAAAAATATTGTTTTAATAATAATTATTAGTTGAGAGAAAAATTATATTCTAAAACATCAAGGGGATTTTTTACTTGAAATTTTACGACGCCCTTCACAACTTGAAATATGATGATTTTGCAATCGAAAAAAAGTAACGGAATGTTTTTTTGTATTATTTTGTAATCGAGCAAGATGGAATACAACTTCCTTGTGTAATGGCGCGTTTACATTCAGCCGAAGTGAGCAGGGAAGTAGACAAATATTTCCCAACTGATAACAATGTCAATTTTTCTTTCAAACTTACAGTATAAATAGGGTAAATAATATATACATATTTGACTGCTGGACTAAAGGGACTTTTCAGTCTTACCTCGGCAGTATAAACAACTATTCTCATCTGCAAACATCACCCGTACAACAATGTTGTCATAACTTCAAGATCTTTATCGGACATCATGACAACTAGATCTGCTAATATGACAGGCGACCATACCACCTGACTGCCATCATCATTTATATAATTTCACATGACAAGTAGGCAGTAGCTTCTCGCAGATTGTATCTCATATCAACTGGTTCATAAAATCCACCAGATGCATCGGGCCCGTCGCTTTCCAACACGTTTTAATCAGACTGAAGAAACAGCCTTAGAACCAGTCTCAGTCATCTCTAATTTCATCCAAAGTGCTCATTGCCCATTACGTAGTCTTTAATCACGTAGCGGCAGAAATCTGGCCCGGAGGACCAAAATTAAGCTAATAAGAAAGATGGTCGCCACACGTGGATTTAATTAATCATTTTGTTTATAAAAAAAATCCTTTTTGTGTCTTCTTATAAGCTTCTTACACAAGGTTTCCAAAGGACTACCACAGTAGCTAATGAGGAGTCATCGGTAGAAATCCAGCCCAAAGAACCAAGAAGTGAGCTACAGAAACATGAAGATTCAAGAATATAAAAAATAATTGTCTGTACTGAGGATGTCAAGAGATTGCCGGAAGAAAGGCTAGTTTATTGCTAAAGTGCGTGTCTTGTAAATAGTTGTAATATAGATAACCTCGTTTTATGACCAGTACATCAAAAAATAGACCAAAATATACAGCGAACCGAGAAATGCGGATGATCAAAAAAGTGCAGATTTTGAAAGAAATAGAAAAAATCTATTTTGTTTGACGGGATGTCTCGTAAGATACCTACTCGACCTTTCGAGAACCCTAAGTCCAAGGGTTATAGTTCAGACCCAATAATTATTGGACAATCACTTTTATGTATCCACAACAAAAGAGGAAGAGAGTAGATTAGTAGACCGCGCAACTTTGGACAACGCTGAAAGTCTTTAATTGAGATTGAATATTTAAATGTTAATTGCTCTCCTCTGCAAAACATACTTTCAAAAAGTGCATACAAACTGCACATTGATGAAGATATGGAAGGAGTTTTCTCTTTACGTGAGATAATGACGTACGCACAGCAAACTGGATCCGGTGATAAGAAGTGACATGGTGTTCATGAGGGGTTTAATGTGTATTACTTCAAGTCTAATTATTATAGATAATACAACTATGTTTATCAGACAAGTATAAATAATATAAAGAAATTCTGTGGCAAACTTTCGTGATACAGTGGTAGTGGTACAGTGGTACTTAAACTTCGCTTCTCTGAGCCCTAGCTCGAGACATTTTGTTTCGGTACTTCCGGCATTGATGGTTTCGTCAGCGCGTGCGTGGTCTTCTCAAAAATTATAGCAATTTTCTCCAAAATAATAATTATTTAACCACTTTTGTTTGGCATTAATTGTAATCACATGTTTAAGTTAAAAAAAAAAACACATAGGGAAAATAGTCACTCCGTCGAAGAAAATGCATTAAAAAAGTTGGCTGCGGCCACAAGACGAGTATGGGGGAATAGTACTTTTAGAACGGTAACCAACAGACAAAACCGTCATCGTGTAGTCACCTCTCACGTGGACATTTCCAAAGTTTTCGATGAACATCAAGAAAAATATATGTATATCTATACTTATAAAAGAGTTTCACTCACTGACTGACTGATTCATCACTGCTTCTCCGAACTGTAAGTCCTAGGAAGCTGAAATTTGGTAGATTGCTTTGTCTTGTAGTCTAGATGTGCAATAAGACGGATTTTTCGAAATTCCCACTACAACACCTGCCATTGGCGAAAAAGGATTTTTTGCTTTGCGGCCATGCCTTGGCCCGCAAAGCGGGCGACAGCCCGCTAGTATACATATATTCCGCTTGACTCATTGTAGCTCAATAGATTGTCATATTTTACATCACATGTTCAGTACATGATTGTAGATCCGCACGATACATTCCATGTGGGGTTTTCCAGAGATGTTGAGTTAATAAATCAAAACATCTTTCAATCAATTAATCATTTCAAAAAAAAAAAAAAATTATATCTCCAACTTCACGCGTTGATATTGAGAATGATATTGAACAAATCCACAATACTTGAATAATCAAATTAGGTATAATGATTTATAATGAGTTACATATTTACTACATTGAAATACTAAACACCAAACACATCAACAATATGTATAAAAATGAACCATGGTATCCAACATCCAATCTGAGTTAATTCCACGTAACTACTGCATATTCATTCCACTTATTATTGATCCAAGATTCAATCAGAATGGTGTATGATACAAATACAAATGATCAATTAATCTTACACACCTATGTATACCAAGCGGTATGTTTAAAAAAAAATCAATTAAACATCTGGAATGTATATTTAAGATAGAAATACCATGTATAACTATTGCATGTAGTAGTACTTTTATGGCTACTACGGTAAACTCGTATTATAGTAATATTCACTATTGTCGGCAACTATGATTATGACAGCAATTGGTTCCATAACCATTATAGTCACGGCAACTACCATAGCAATTAATACTAATCGAACCATTAAAGTAACACTTCTCTAGTTGACCATTAGGCAGTACTCGTGCTGTCCGGTCTAGCATGTGCGCCATCCTAGGCAATACAGGCAAAGTTACGACCAAGGCCGTCACCTTTATGTGCCAGGAGCCAGATTATAATCAACATCCATGACAACAACAACAAGTTTAATAACAACAACAAAGATATTACAATCAGCAACAACATAACCGTCGCGCGTCGGCGGCGTCATCATCCATATCACAACAGCAATAGTAGAACCACATCATCATGATCATCTGTGACAACAACGACAGTAATAACAACAGCACGACCAACAAAAACACAATCAACAACAACACAACAAACATGATCATCTGTGACAACAATGACAATAATGACAACAACACGACCAACAATAAAAACAACAAAAACAAAAAAGAACTTCAACAACAACAAATACATTATCAACCTGAGTAATATAATTTTCATGAAATAGAAAAAAAAAGTCTAGTGTTTTTCATGGCGTGATTGTTGGCATCCCTTCAATAAGTGTGCAGAAAATTACGTGATGCAGATATTGAGACCTAGTTTCTGTGCAAAACATGTTTCAATTCTCCTACAAATAGGACATGAAGGTAGTAGCAGCAACCGAGGGAGAAAAACTTTGTTTCTCTTTCTCGAGAGAAACTTGCACATAACTTTGTTTATTATAGGGTAAGCTACCCTTTTAATCATTATAGGTAAGTATAATAATATTTGCTGATAAGTGAAATCTTAGTACACCTAGTCATGGTTCACCCTGGGCAACGCATTGACATGCGGCTAAAGTACTAACAATTTTGGCGATCAGACAATCACTGCCATCAGATTTCCTGATCAAGTTTATTACATACATACATGTGTCTTCTCACTTTGATATGTGTAATTAAGCCATGCGATGAATAAAATAAAATTAGACTATCTGAATGCAATTATAGGTATGCACTAGTATGCACCTAGTTTCTAGATTATTTTATCTTGGTTTAACGAGGAGTTGTTTTTAGATGGGTCCACCAAATGCCATTCTGCCAGTTTCATAGTCTGTTATACCGCATTGAATTTGCTCTTGAGCATGCGCGAATAGCTGACGATTAGCGTAACGGGCTTTCCTTGGATTTTTTTCTCTTTGTAAGAAATCCCCAAAACGAAAAAATCCTACTTCATTATTGCAGAAAAAGCAAGGAGGATGATCTGTTGAATACACTAGTTCCCTACTAAAGTTAATAAATGTCTAGCCTGGATCAGTGTGACTTCGTGGGTGACTACTGAAATTTGAAGTCTTGTCCTTGGCTCTTCCTGGCCCTTCGTTAGTTGGGTAAGCTAATTGAAGGTATATACTATTGATGCTTTGTGACTTACCTAAATATGGACGTATCTTTGTGTGTCCGAACTGTTCGGGCGAAATGGTAAGACATAGCAGCAAATTAATGAGAGATGACCCCAAGTAAAATTGCCGTACAATGCCAGGTAAACTTTCAAAAGTCTAAAATTCGCAACCACCCTCGAGTTATGACCTTCCTCAAGTATTGCCTTGAGGAAGGGTCCGATTTTAAGACAGCCTTTGCCCTGGAACTTGTATGTGATAATGTCAGCACACCATATATGATAATTATTACCTATGTCCACCACTAGGGGTGTTTACCTGTTTACCCTACTTGAAAATTTCCTTGTATGTTAGTGTCAGCTTGGAAAAGTTTTCATATTTCTTACTAATATACAATTTATTATACTTGCATATACATACTTATACATTATGAATACTATTCATGTATATTTTCTTATGAAAAGTTTAGTTAGAGAAGCAGGCGTTTATTATTACGTAATAGCGTCGATTAACGACAAGCTGTTTCTGTTAATGGATCATTAATTTTATGTATGTATCCAGAATCACTTACACGAAGTCACTTTTTTGCTGAAGATAATATTAAAGACACTATCTTGAAGAAGGGGGCTCCTAATTAGCTTCAATAACTTTTCTTATTTTTTTTTTTTTTTGTAGAAGCAACATTTGGAAGACAAGAGATAATTCATAGGAACAGATGGAATAGTCCATTAATTTTGCTAAAAAAAAAAAAAAATAAAAAAAAATAATAAAAAATAAACAACAACAACTGTGAGAAATGGAAGTATAGAAATTAAAAAAAAAAGTTTTGGGCGGCCGTTATGTTTTTCCTGCTCACCCATATTTTTTCAAAGCACAGGTACCGGTTTTTTTATTGTGACTTGATTACCTTTACCTACCTACCGACCTCAGTAGCTTGATCCATAAGCCATAAGGTGGCGAACTTGTAACCTGGAGGTCGGTGGTTCAAGTCCCAATTCAGGGAAGATTTAGTAAATCGAGTCCGATTAGTTGTGATATCACACACAAATATGATAACTTAACCTTTAACACGTTCGTTACCGAACGGCCATATGGGATGTTTTTGTGTTTTTCTTGGGACTGAGAACACACATGTGATTGTTATCAAAAATTTAACGAGGACCGGACATCCATATATGGCCTTTTTGAGGTAGGTTGTTAGTATTAGAACAGATATAGGATCGATTCTTGTACAAATACGATGCCAAATATGCAACAACAAAAAAAATTTGGTCCCCAGGATGCAACAGCAACTTTACCGCTGGTCCTACGTAAAACTTGAAAAAATTGGCTTGGTAACGAACGTGTTAACTACCTCGCCAAATTCATTCAAGCAGAAGAAAGTAATCCCCCCCCCAAAAAAAACATTAGAAAATTTAACTGCAGTAAGTTCAGAGTTCAGTAGGCCCCCAGCTATACTTAGATCGAAAAGGTGCTCTTATAAATAAAATTATCAACAAGGTATATTGAAGTTTTAGAGCAAATATGACGTATCATTTCTCTAAACATACTACCTAATAATGTAAAAGTAAGGTATGTGTTTACGCGACCACCCGTTAAATCGGCCCTACCTAGGCTGGGTGAGGTAAAATGTGGGTAGCTGGTACGATTCCCAGCGAATGGAGGGTAAAACCGCCGTCCTGTCTACCTCAAGTCAGGACGTAAAAACCAAATAGAAACAATGGACATGAAAGGACCCTAGACATTGGATTTGGGCGTCCATATAATTCTCTCACCACCTTGATTTAGGTATCAATACCTATCTCACGGACACGGAATTATTATTATTACCCGGTAATGCTAGTTCTCTGTCGTGCTAAACTAGCAAAGCAGACGGTCCAAGGGTTCCTTCCTTCTCTTCCTCCTCGTTCATTCCCAAGTCAGCCACTACCCAGACCAGACCACACCAGATCTCTGCTGCTTCGCCAGACCGCCACGCTATACAGTGTCCACTCATAATATATCCGTCCGCAACCCCCATTGGAAAGCTGGCCAGTCTCAGCACAAAGGTAAGTGGCTCATCCTCTTTCCCTTAAATTACGTATATCATGCGTCTGGTAGTCAAGTGGTTAACGCGCTCATCTGGTGATACAGGAAGTGTAGGGATCCGTTGGTTCAAATCCCACCCAGTGCATGAATTTTTTCTCATTAATTTGAGTTGGTGACCACATAAGAATAGACTCTGAGGGTTAGGTGGTAGAAAATGCTTTGATCATTAACCTCGCCTGGTGGTTACCTTACAAATAGAGTATTAGTGTTATTATTATTATAAAGTACCTACTATAGTCCTAATATTTATATATACCTACTATCGGTTATCAAGGTTTCTATTAACTGTCGTCATTCACATTTTCTGAAATGCATTCAAAGTAATTAAAAGTAACCTCGACACTTTAATTAAATAAATTGAAATGACGCAAATCACGTAGAAAGGATAGATTGACATTCAACGGAAAGAATGTTTCTTCTCAGCCTCGATCACACGACCTCCGACTTGTGAGACCACAAGTTGTAACCACGAGAATGCAAAGTCGTGAAGATGGGAATCAGAGATGCTAATTTTCACTGCTAAAAATGAGTTATGCAGGGTAACAATACTTTCTTTCGGTCTGACCTTTTGCCTGTTGCAAACACAGTAGGTACCTATGTATAGATGTAACCTGTCTATACAGGGTGTAACATAAAAGTGGAATGTAACATTAAATGTGGAATCGTGATATATGAACAATATGAGCCAGTGGCGTAACTAGTCCTACATTTCGGGAGGGGGTGTTGAGGGGATTTCGAGGGGGGTTCAGAAATCTCGCATAACGTATATTCATCTTTTCCGGGGTTCTTGGAATTTCGGGGGGGGGTTTGTCCCCAAAAAAAACCCCCCCCCGTAGCCCCCTGTAAAAGAGTACTTG